>SNQJ01S0242785.1:0-13376 GCA_010110895.2 Picea sitchensis
CGAGTGGTTGTTCAAGTATTGTCATTCCAGATATCTTGGGATCATTCCCTATCCAAGTAACTAATCTATCTCTTCCTATATATTGAGGAGATTGCTCATGGAAAGGATAAAGTTCAGTTAGCAGCAAGTTAGCAAGATTTTGATTAGAGAATTAGTGCAAGACAGTATGGAGAATTGATGCTACAGCAGCAAGAGACAACATCAAGGTCATTACATGTGGTTGATTTTCTTCATGCATGAGCAAGTGTGTGTGTCAGAGCTAGAAGCCTTCAAAAGGAGACCTATGACATCAAGGCTCAGGTTGTAAGTTTCTCTTTCAATTAATTCAATACAGCAGTATGTCCCTTTCCCATAAAGATGATGTCACTTTATTACATAATTCCTTGATCATATGTATAGACTAGTCATTGAATATCTTAACTTGTCTTTACTTCAATTGGTTCATTTTGTTGTGATCTGGATGGGACGAGAGCATTGAAGCGAAGCTGGGAACAACAGATATCTAAGGAAAGCGTTCATAAGGTATGACCATAGCCCTTATCTCTTAGTTCATTCAATAGGCTAGATCTAGGGAAAGTGTATTATTCTGTCCTGTTTTGTTCTAGATACCAGGTGGATCTAGGGAGATCGGTTAGTGTCCGCACCTACGGATTTATCCTATAACAGACACTTTGGGAGACTGTTGGGGTAGTTTTGGCACGTGCGGAAGGTTGGAGAAGCCCAAGGAGGGATAACGTGTTTCTCCAAGATGCTTCATTTTCCATAGAAGGGGATAACGTCACCATAAAAGGGGAATTAAGTCTCTCTTTATCTTGATTAGTTTTTAATTTTAAACAGTTAATGTAAAACAATATGATGTTTAGTATTTTGGTCTTGTCGGCCTTTTTATGACCTAAAAGTGAAATTAGGTCATGGTACTGTATAAATTTAGGGTTTTTACCTTCATTTTTTCATCATCTCTCACTCACTCATTAGTGAGGTCTGAAATTTGTGCTATACTTAGTGCTCTTGGCTGAAATTGTGAGGCACACTTTTTGAAGGAAGGCATTTTTTGGAATTCTATTGGCATTTTTGGCATTTCTCTTGGTGGAAGGTGTTACAACTAGGGTTTGCTATGTTATTTCTTGGTGAAATGTAAGTAAATTTCTACAAAACTTCTTAATTGAATGGTTGTATTGTTATTTATTGCATTTCTTTTTATGATTTGCTGAATAAACCCTAGGTGACAAGCACACATTGTAGGTCCTTGTCTCATGTCCCCATCAAGATTTTGATCCAATTATTGAAGAGAGATAGATCCTTTCCTTAGAAGCACTCTTTTATTCCTCTTCCATGCTATCTAATTTTCTTATTAAGCTAAGAAGGACAAAACGTGTCAAGGCCTAGTTCCCCTACACCTTGTTGAGCTGATTTTCCCTAGGGTTTTCTTGGTAATGCATTGCTATAGCGACACGTTGCCTGCAAAACCTCTTATCTTAGTTTTATGCAATCTTTTGAGCTAGCTGATTTTCCATTTAAGCTAAGGAAGGAGGAGAGATCACTGAGGCCTAGTCCCCCTAAACCAAATTCAACCTCTCTCCCCTAGGGTTTCATCCTTGAGGCCTTGCCTTAGCACCACCTCAAGGTCCAACCCTCTTGTCCTTAGTCTTATTACATTCACTTGATCCTTCAACTCTTGTGTCCTCTACTTTTGACTCCATTAACCATAGGGTACTGATCTAAAGACCTCCTTTGTCTTGAGTAACTTGATCACAACTTCAATCAAACACTTTACCTAACTATTCTAACCCTAGCCTAAGACTAACCCTACTAACTAATTTCTACCGTCATCTTTTGCTATAAACATCATTGTGAAGCTAACATGTCATTTATGAGCAATTGAATGCTTATTTAAGGTATTATCTAAATGAAGTGTTGATTGTTACATTGAATTCCACATTCCTTAGAATTTATTGAAGAAGTGATATTGTACATCGTTGCTATTTTATAAACATTAACTTCATCAATATTTATTTCTCAATTGATTATATATCAGATACTCATTGAATATATGAAGTACTAACCAAGTGAGTAAGNAGGTAGGTACAAGGTTATACTTCTCTTTATTGGCTGATTGGTCGGACTATCTGCTCAGTGGTGACTTGTGAAGGGGGGAATTTATCTTTTAGCCTTCAATCCTTTGCCTCCTCAAAACCCCAGGTCACTAGGGATGTCTTCCCTAGGACTTACCTCCCTAAACAGAAAGAACCTTCCTATCGAGGTGACATTGGGTGGGATTGGTTCAGTTACGCTAGTTTGTCTCTTTACATCTGTCTTTTATCCTAACTACAAACGGTGCGATAACATGGCCATTTCTGGGAGCTTCGTTCATCCATTTTCAATGTCATCAATTTTGATGGGTTCTTGAGATCTAGCTGAGCAAAGCTAGATCATTTTTGTAATCCATTGGCACTTTTATGATGTAAATTTTAAGCTTCTAACAGAAATAAGAAAGCCTCACCCACTAAGACAAAGGCCTGGAGACGTAGGTGAGATTCCCAAACTCTATTATCACTTTGGTGTTTATGGTTTGTTGTTCATCATGCTTATTTCCAGATCTGTATATTATCTAATGGATGCTATGTTTCCTCTTTAATTCTTCCTCTTTCATTAAATTCCTAAATAGTAAAATAGCTCATGCAAAATAACTCAACCATTGTCGTTAAAAGATCTTTTCGAATCAAGTGGTATCAGAGCTAGTTGACGGTTGGTTTTTGATTTTTCATTTTTACTAGGGAAACACTCATCTCAGTTTAGAAAATGGCATCTAAAGAGGGACTTTCTCAATATGAGAAGGATATGTGAACTACTCTCCTTTCCATGGCAGCGATGGTGAAAGTGTTGTATGAAGATTACTTGGAACGAAAGAGATCAGTTCAAGAGGAATCTTCAAAGAACAACAAAAGAGAATAAGAATTGAAGGAATTTCCTTCTAAAACCGATTCAGAAATCATCTATAAGGTATGCAGGGAAGTCATTCATCAATTTTTCATTTTTCCCATCAAGATGGTTCTTTTGGTGCATTCAAAAAACATACAAGAAGTATAGGTATAAAATTTCTAACCAAGATGGGTTATGAAGGAAAGGGCCTTGAAAATAAGGTCCAAGGTATCATTAATCCCATAGAGGTTGTGGAAATACCTCATTATTTAGGATTTGGATATGGCGAAGTGGAGATTGGAGAATGTTCCAAAACATTGGAAGCAAGTGATGCCTCAAATGACCAGCCTAAGTCATTGCGGGAACAATTCACGAAAGGTGATGGTGTATCACTTCCTAATGGTGATAGCGAGTGCAAGTCATCTCCAAAGAAAAGTGAAGATCAACAAGAAATGTATAATGGTCATGGTTTTTCCAAATCTCTTTTTGATTATAAAAAACATAGTCATGTAATCCAAAATTTGTGGAATATGTATCCTTGTACATTTTGTCATTTACTTAAGCATTGTGTGGCCAAGTGTTGTAAGAGACAATATTTGTACATGAATTTTATGTCAACTAGGAAGGATACATGACATAAAGACTAAACTCCCCAATGGAAGAAAGAGAAGGGAAAATAATTTTGGATGCCAAAAAACCACCGCACTTAATGGAACAAGGGTGGACATCAAAAGACTAAATGTTGGACGCTTAATCCAGAGCTTCGTCCAAAGAAAGAAAAAATGATTGCACATGTATTCACAAAGGAAGAGGCATTACCAGCGAAGAAAGAGGAACAACATGAAGGAAATAAAACAGTCACTTGGTTATGCCAGAAGTCGATGTCACATCTTCATTGTATTTTGCTCCATTAATATAATCACACATGTTGAAATCATGACCTGTTATAACATCATTTTGAACAACATAGTGTTTTGTTTTTATCCTCATGAGTATGTAATCAGTTAAGGTCAATATTTTAACCTTTTGGAGGAGCAAAAGGTCTTTAGTGGGGAGGTGTGATCCAAAATTGGATCAAAGAGCCAAGATGGAGTCCAGGAAGGCCTAAAAATCAAAGTTCTCAGAATCTATTCAAAACAAATGTGTGCATATGTATCATCGATACGAACCCAACACAACTTGAATGGGCTCAAACGAACATCATATGCAAAATATATTGCATTATGTTCATTTTTCCAAACAGGCAAAACAATTTGTTGATTGTACATTCTGTATAGTCCGTACAATGTTGACATGGCAGGCTACTATAAAGGTCATATGATCATACAGTGACATGGTAGTATGCTGGTGAGTTGATGTTTACAGGTGCTGACATGGGTAGGTGGACGAGTCAGAGTGTGACACGTGGCACAAGATGACGTGGCAATGTTCATATGACATGTGGTAGGTACAATGGATGTTGACTGGATAGACACGTAGGAAGACAAGTGGTCGAATTATTTCTTGACACATGGTTGGTTGATGGAAAATGGCATGGTTCCACATGTCCTAGTCTTGGGCTTCCACATGGCACCCCTCAGTTGTATGTATTGGGAAAATTTGTATGCACTCCCAGGGAGTTGAACCCGTGCCCTTTCGTCCAAGTCGATGCATTTTGGTAGATCCTGGCTACCGACCCACCCACATTGTCACTTAATATGTATATCAAAAAACTTATATGTAAAGTTGAAACAATGTAATTCGGGGCAGTAAAGGGTTGGGGCCTAGCCCCAACCCTGGTGCATATGACCGTTGATGTGACCACTCCTTTGATGTTTGTGCGAGAATTGTTCCACAAGCCTTATCCTTGACACTTTGAATAGTACCACACCATGAGACCCTAATTTATATTAGCGCGGATAGATAAGGGCTAGCGTCGATCGGTCGAGCTAGCCTGCTAACCAGGGCACATAACCAAAAGTTAACGACCAAGGACTTACCACCTGTGAGCGTGTGGGGGCTAGGTGGAGGCCATATGGCCAAGCCACATGTGATCAATCACAAGGAACCTGGGGGATAAATTCAATGTGGGCACGTGGAGGTATGAGCTAAGGGCACATGGCCACACCTGTGACCAAGGGTCGAGGCTTAAGGGATAGACCAATGCACCAACAGGACCAGGACCACATGGAGGGCGTCTTGGTGACTAGGAGCCCAAAGATAAGGGGTTGCACCCTAAATATTTTCCAAAGTTGGTTTTTGACTTTATAATAAATATTTTTAATGGATTATTAGCTAGATTTAGGAGATTTAATCCATTATTGGAGGATCTTAGGCCCTTTTTTAGGCCAGATCTTGGGGGGGGGGGGTTGGGAGTTTGTTACCAACTTCATGCCTACATAAGCCAAAGGTTCTTGAAGCCAAGGGATAGGTTCGAAATAGGAAAATGCTAATGAATTGTTGAGGCAAAGCCATTTTTTATGCAGGGAAGCTATTGAGGAGCGCACCTTTGTGGGCCATTTCTGGGAGCTTCGTTCATCCATTTTCAGTGTTGTCAGTTTTGATGGGTTCTTGAGATCTAGCAAAACACATATACCTCATTTTTGTAATCAATTGGCACTTTTATGATGTACATTTGAAGCTTCAAACAGAAATAAGAAAGCCTCACCCACTGAGACAAAGGCCCAGAGATGTAGGTGAGATTGCCGAACTCCGTTATCACTTTGGTGTTTATGGTTTGTTGTTCTTCATGCTTATTTCCAGATATGTATATTATCTAATGGCTTCTATGTTTCGTATTTAATTCTTCCTCTTTCATTAATTTCCTAAATGGTAAAATAACTCAACCATTGTCGTTAAAAGATCTTTTTGGATCATTCAATCCCCTCCTTCATTGGATTCCATGGCCTGAACATCCCCTTCTATACTTTCATTCTCCACGCATTTGTTCCACAGATCCCGTCCACTCAATCCTATGTAAATCCAACCGGAAACAAAACCATTTGTTGGGTTAATATTCCTTTCATTTCTTGGTCTGACCCAAGTTCATATCTGAACAGGTTTCCAAGAAAACCCTCTAAAACTATCGACCCTCCTGGTAAACCAAAAGGAAACGCTGCACGAATAACACACAACATAGTCTCACCCAAGATAAATCTATGGGTGACTGCAATGCTCAAGTGCTTGTAGTCTATGAATGACTGGAGATTTGGGAGTGTATTATATCTTCTTCATGCATTAATCTTTGTTATTCATTCAAGATTTCTAGGATTCATTCATCATTAGACTCATGCATGCATTCTAATACATTTAATTAAACATTCATTCATAATATTTGGTTTCTTTGCTCTTTTATTTAATCTGTTTCCAAATCTAGCGTTGCACGCATTACATCTTCAATCATACAATCCTGATGACGTTAGGGAGCCTCTATGATGTCGACTATATCACACAAGGTTCCTCATCATGTGATATAACCCTCAAAATCTAACTTCCTTGACTCTTCTACAACCTTATTACCATAATTAGTCTCTCAAGCTCTAAAATATCAATAATATTGAATAGATTAACTCTTTCGAACCAGTGAACCCCTAACCTAGACCTCCTAGGTTCTCATTTATACTATTTTACAAACTTATAGCCGATACAATCCTTATCAAAAAACATAACCCTAATATAGTTAGGCTTGTCTGCCTTCTCGCACATGAATTTTCCTCTTGCATGATGCTTTTCCTCTTGCATGCCGCTTTTCCTCATTTTCCAAATGCTTCTTTATTTCCAGTTGTTGTGTGTGCTCCAAAATTAGGTATCTTCTTCCAAAAATAGGTATTTCCTCAAACTGGGCTTGCGTCCAACACCACCCTTTGGTGTGACAATTATAGTGCCATCCATCTCTCCAAAACTCTAATTCAACATCAACACAAAAAACACATTTAGCTACACATTCACTTCATCAATAAGCTCATTCATGATCGAGTTATTGAAGTGTTGCTTTTCTCTACAAAATATCAAGTTGCATACATTTTTGCAAAGTCTCTTACATAAGCGAATTTTTCAAAACTTTGATCTATGTTAGGAGTTCGGGAAGTTGTCATTAAGGGGATATGATTTAATTCCTCTTTCCTTTTGTTATTGTTTCACCTTTGTAAATCCTTCAATACTATCCCAATTTGTTCTTAAGGGGGGGTGTTAGGATATTCAAAAACTTATGATTTAGTTAATATCAACTTGGTCTAATGTGTTGTTAGGTTAAAGTGTGATTATTTAGTATACATTAGTATGGATTTGTAGTTAGGAAATATGATGGTCATGAAATGTTCTCGACATAGAGTGATCTGACAATTCATATTCTCCTTGATATTAATGGATACATTGATTTGTGGCTTAACACTTGATTGTTCCATGATCTCTATTTAAATAGCATGGAATGTCATTTGTCGATGATCAATTGTAAGAAAATCTCTTGTAAATCTCTCGTTAATATTTTCTTTCTTATTAATAAATTTCTCCAAATGTCCATGTTGAATGAGGTCATGGATGTTTCCCCATAAGAGTTTTACCACATAAAAACATCAATGTGTTGATATTTGATCTGGTTGTGTGAAAGATTACTAAAAATGTTCTTCCTATATTGAAATATATATGTTGTTGAAAATGTATATGGTCATAAATCAACATCTAAATATTTCCTAGAATCGACTACAATGATTATTTCATGTTGAAAGTAAAACACAATCAACTATTCCCTTATCAAGTGGGTAAGATATATATGTTTTTTTTATGTTAAGCGACCAAGGAATTGATTTGATTGATAAAGCTGTTGGAGAGCATTAATGTATAGTACGAAAATTTCAATTTAATGAAATGTAATAGTTAGACATTTGTTGAAACGGTGAAGAATCCAAGATTTTGTTTAAAGACAAACGTATTGAATTACAATATCATCTTGTTTGAGAGAAAGTCAAGGAGATGTTTTAGGAGTTTCGTGAAGGACAAATGGTGGTGAATTCATTAAAAAAGATAAGTTTGTAATTTGTATGGAAATATTTAGAATGGACAGTGCAACATGATTGTGTACACTATTAACTAATTTGTAGTGTTGTAAGTATGTCATGAAGTATACATAGTTGTTTAATCTTCAATAAATATGACTATAAAAAGTTGAACTAGGTTAATTATATATATATATATATATATAAAATCAAACTCTATTTTATATTATTCAAATTTTATTTCAATATCTAAATACACATGAATTTTTAATATAAATTTTGGTTTGTCTTTGCATTTGTTTCAATTCAATTTATATTATTCAAACTCTATTTCAATATCTAAAGACACGTGAGCTCTTAATATAAATTTTTGTTTGTCTTTGCATTTTTTTTAATTCTTATAAATTTAAGATACATATTTTTATATGTTAAAATATATGTTGTGTTTTTAAACGATTAGTGCTATGTCAATATACATGCCAAAACTTATTATAATATACGAAAAAATCCTAGTATATCAAATGAATGCTTCTTCTAATTTTACAATAGATATTTTGTGTGTTAATGTATATGTTGAGTTTTTTAACAAACGGTGTTGTGTTAAGATATATGTGAAACATAGAATCCTAATATATATACTAAATGTTGGAGTTACTTCACACACATCTAGGATTTATTTTTCCTAAGTTTTTTGTTATTTATTAGTCACTATCCAGTTTTCTATTTTTTAGGAGAGAATATTCTACTTGGAGAATATTTTCTTCAGTTGACACTTCAGTTTGACTAGTTGAATTGAGTCTAGATGCTACATTGGTTTTGTCACCATGAAACATTGAGATCATCACCATGATAATGCACACTTTACTTTGTTTCAGCACCATACTGGTGCATTATCCTTGATTCCTTGATCTACTCCTTACTACACTCTTTTTCAGTCAGTTAACTGAAGACTAGTTGACTAGTTAACTCAGCTAGGTGGAAGTTCACTCCCGTAATTGCCTGAGAGACTAGACTAGGTGGCAGTTCACTCCTGTAACTACTCGTGTGTGTCCAAATCACTCTTGACCACCACTATGGTGCATTGGTTCTCCTCCAATGTACATTGATTGAGTTATAAAGAGTATATCATGTGTAAATTATTCATTATTAATTACGATTAATGAGAATTCTTCCATTCTTTCTCTCTTGCTTCTTCTTTCTCAATTTCTTTCTGCAAATGTGTGTGGTATTTTCTAGCAAGATATATTTTTTACAGGTTCAACACATTTACATGGTATCAAAGATGATGGCCTTCTACGAAAAATCTATACCAAATTGTTTTGCAGGTACAAAAGATTGAAGACAATGGAAAGATGGATTTCCCAAAAGAATTCATTCTTACACCTTACAACTACTTTGCATGGAAGGATCGAACAATGATTCATCTCTGAAATAGAGGATTGTACAGGTTAACCTTGAATACAGATACAAAATCGACATCAGCCATAGAAAAATCCAAGTATTTAAATGGATGAAGCATTCAAAACAATTTGCAGTCTTATTTATCTTGATCTCTTTTTTCACATATCTTCCTATAAGACTCCCAATGAATCCTAGACCACCTTGGAAGGGCTCTTTGTAAAAAAAGATGATATTAGGGGACACATGCTGGAGGTGGAATTTCTGACATTGGATCCAAAAATATTCGACAATATCCAAGATGTTTTTACAAAATTCAAGGATTTATTGTCGCAACCCAAAGCTTGCGGGGTTGATAAATCTAAGGAGGAGAAACAAATGGTTCTCATCATTCTCTCCAAAATTGGTCATGAATTCTTTGTTTTCGTATCAACATTCCATTCATTCAGATTCACCTCTAGATCCACCTGGAAGATGCCTTCTCTTGAGGAATTTATCTAATCCATAACACAAGAGAAAACTAAGCTCATCAACATGGGAAAAATCAAAGGCCCAAAGGCGCATGCACTTACTATGCAATATGGAAACCATCAATATTATAAATCTAAATATAAAGACAAGTAAAGCTCATGCACATTCAAAGAAGGAAGGGTACACAAAACCCTTCATCAATGCCTCTGGATCCAAAGGGGGAAAGGGAAGAAAAGGGGAGAAATGCACGTACTTCCATAAATGATTCCATCCATAATCCACATGCATGAAGAAACAAATAGATATAATTTCTCAAATAATTCAACAAAACAACATTGGAGATCGCATCCCCAAGGGTGCCAAGAAGAAGAAGAAGCAAGAAGATCATAATCCCAAGAAAGACAATTCTTGCCATTCCTTGATTTCCATCAACTCCTCTCCCGATGCTTGGATCGTAGATTCAGGAGCATCACATCACATGACTGCCACAAAAGAATTCTATTCTTCATTGTATGCATGCAAAGTTCCTCCCATTATGATGGGGGACAACTCTCCATTCAATGTCACCGACAAAGGAAGGATTGAAATCAACAACAAAAGCTTCGAGAATGTGTTGCATGTTCCCAAAATTTCCGTCAACTTTCTCTCTGTGTATCAGATGACAAATTTCAGCACCGGAAATAAATTCATATTCACACCAAATGCAGTGGACATCTATGACATGCAAACCAACTCCAGAGTTGCTACTGGTGAGGTAAATCATCAATCTAGATTGTATACATTTTTTGAATTTATTAAACCGGATTCTTCTTTACTGCTTCCATGCTGATGAAAGTAGTAGGAAATGGCACGAAAGGTTTGGACATTTGAATTTCAGATATATGCAACAACTTAGAACAAAAATATTTTTTGATGGTCTACCAGACATCCATTTCTCCAAGGGAGTATGTGAGGGATGTGTTCTTGGAAAACACCCTTAAGAGAAATTCGACAAAGGAAAGTCTCAGAGAGCTTTCGCGCCTTTATATATGATCCGTAGTGAACTCATGGGTCCTTTTCTGCATCCATCTATCAGCAAAGCGAGGTTTGTTCTCATTTTTGTTGAATATTTCTCACATTTCACATGGATTTACTTTCTCAGGAAAAGTTATGAGGTCTTTCAACACCTCAAAGATTTCAAAGCCCTGGTTGAGACACAGTCCAGAAAGAAAATTAAAGTCCTCCGAACTGATAACGGGGGAGAGTATGTCAATCATGAGATCCAAAATATTTTTCATGAGGTAGGGATTCACTTGAAGCACACAGTTTCCTATACTCTGCAACAAAATGAAGTTGTTGAGCGGAAAAATAGATCTCTAAACGAGATGGCATCTTCCATGCTACATGGAAAGTCACTACCACAGAGACTATGGGCCGAAGCACTTAATTGTGT
Source organism: Picea sitchensis (assembly GCA_010110895.2). Taxonomy (NCBI): domain Eukaryota; kingdom Viridiplantae; phylum Streptophyta; class Pinopsida; order Pinales; family Pinaceae; genus Picea; species Picea sitchensis. Next base: position 11,191 of record SNQJ01S0242785.1, read on the forward strand.
AACCTACATAAAAAATAGATCTCCCCATAGATCTTTCAAGGATAAGACCCCCTATGAGGCTTGGAGCGGCCTCAAATCGGAAGTGACCCACTTTCATATTTTTGGTTCATGTGCATGGGCCCAGATTCCCTCTGAAAAGAGGAAGGAACTTGATCCATATAGCATTGAGTGTATTTTTTTTGGATACTCCGATGGTGTGATGGGATATATAATTATAGATGTTTCCTCGGACCAAATCATCATTGAGAGAAGTTTCCAATTTGAGGAAAGTGTCTCACATGTACCTCAACAACTGCATGCATACACCTTCATTTTTCCACTTGTTCGAGATGATGAGCATGCACATGCCGAATCTTCTTCAGATGAGAGTTCTGATTCATAGGAATCAAATGATTCAGATACAGATTCAACACCATCATATGCAAAGTCAGAGAATCTAGATGCAAATGCAGAGCCAAAGCAGAGGCCCAAGTGGGCATGAACTACTCTTCAAGATGCAGGGGATCTTGTTGGTGATCCAACCGATATTAGGAGGATTCGATATGATTTCAAGGAACCTATTTTCTTGGTTCATTCTTTAGATCGACAGTCTTATGGCGAGGCTACTGGAAATCCCTTTTGGAATCCACCATGCAGGAGGAGTACAACTCCCTCCTCGAGAAATAGACTTGGGCTCTGGTTCCCCTTCCTTCTAGAAGGAAAATTTTCAGATGCGTATGGGTCTACAGGACCAAGAGCGCAATGGATGGACATATTAGTAGATACAAAGCTAGGATTTTTGCCAAAGGATTTCAGTAGGTTCATGGTATTGAGTATGATGAGAACTTTTCTCTAGTAGTGAAGATGGATTCCATATGATTGACACTTTCCATTGCGACAACCAAGGGATGGGAAGTCAATTAGATGGAATTCAAGAATACATTTCTTCATGGTGATCTCTCTGAGGAGATCTATATGGATCATCCCCAGGGATTTATGCAGCACTCATGTTTGGTCTATCGACTGAAGAAGTCCCTTTATGGCCTCAAGCAAGCTCTGAGAACATGAAATGCCAAGATGGACTCCTACCTATTGTCACAAAACTTCGTACGTTGTAAATCAGACCCGAATTTCTACATTCTCAGGATGATTGATTCAATTCTACTCTTGGTTATGTGTCTTGATGATTTGTTGATCATCGATTGCTCGACTTCAACGACTGCTGCATTCAAGAGGATTCTAGATGACAAGTTTTTGATGACAGACATGGGTCCTCTACATTTCTTCCTTGGAGTTGAAATCAATCAAGATGCATCAGGCATCAAACTATCTCAGGCCAAGTATGCACGAGATCTCCTTGAGAGATTTCACATGATAGAATTCAAGTCTTCTCTGACTCCTTCCCTATCAGGAGTCAAACTTGAGGATGGTGTGGACACTCCATTGGTTGACAACACACTATATAGAAAACTAGTGGGGATCTTGCTGTATCTCACACACTCTAGACTAGACCTCTCCTATGCAGTTGGCGCAGTTTCTAGGTTCATGCACGAGCCACATGATCTACATTAGAAGGATTCAAAGAGTATCCTTCGATACATACATGGAATCATCACCTTTGGGATTCATTATGAAAAATACTCTACATTAGATCTCACCGGGTTTATTGATTCTGAATGGGATGGTGATATCACTGATCGCAAGTCCACATCTGGTTACTCAATCAATATTGGTTCCGGGCCTATCTGTTGGTTGCGCAAGAAGTGGGTTGTTATTTCTCTTTCTTTAGTTGAGGCAGAGTACAAAGGGATATTTAACATAACCATTCAGGCTATGTGGCTACACCATTTTCTCACTGAGTTGGGCATTTAGTTTCATTAGCTTATCATTATTTGATGTGACAATCAAAGAACTTTCAAGTTCTATAGAGATCCAGTTCAAAGGCAGCAGACGAAGCACATCAAGATCCACATGCACTTCATCCGGGACTTAGTACAGGAGGGGATCATTAACCTATAGTTTTTTCCTTCAGCAGAATAGACGAAAAACATCTTCACCAAGACCTTCACTGAGCAAAAGTTCCACTCTCTTCGAAGTCATCTTGGAGTGAAGGAAACAATTTCCTAGCAGCTGTCAGTTCTTCTTTTTACATACATTGTACCTTGATGGGGAGGGGTATTTCCTATGAGGTTTTCCCTCTTTCCTCA
>SNQJ01S0242788.1:0-10938 GCA_010110895.2 Picea sitchensis
ATACTTCTATATAACAAAGGTGTAATGACAATGGAATCAGACAACTGAACTTCCCTGCGTGCATGGGGGAAGGGGGGAAACACTGAAAGAGAGAGGATAAATGGAAGGAGGTAAGGATAAAGGCAAGAAGGAGGAGGAACCCTTGGACCCGATCATGATAGATGACGACCAGATCAGGTGGATCTTGGTGTCATCAGGAACGATGTGTAGCAGAGTACCCTACCAATATAAGGTGAATACCAAGAAGAGAGCCATAGCCGTGAGGGAAGGCTTGGAGAGAAATGAGGAAGAGGTGGAGGATCTCCGGGCTGTGGAGAAGATTGAGGAAATCCTGCACAAAACATATGAGAGGAAGATGATAGGTCCAAGAACGGGAGGAGAAGGCAACCGTCCTATCCATATTAATGTCAGTGTGGAACCCATAAACCCTTGTGCGACTAATACACCAAAGAGAACACCACCATTTAGACAACTGAAGTTCAAAGGAAGTCCGACAACAAGAAGTACATCTACACAAGGAGCAACAACTGGAGGAGCCAGTTCAGGCAACACTATTCAAGTATCTACACCGCGCGGAGGAGGTAGTAGTTCAGTATTCAAAATGGCAGGACACGATCCCACTATCAGATTACCAGAATTTTGAGGGGAAGCAACATAAGACCCTGAGAAGCATTTGTTCATTTGTGCAAAGATCTGGGAAGCAAAGAAAATCACTGATGAAGATACCAAACTTGCGTAGCTAGCGATTACGCTAAGAGACCGCACACTAGACTGGTACATGAGTCTATACACAAACAGTGCCCCTGGGATGACAAGGACACTGGAAGCCATTAAGAAGCTACTGATTAATGAGTTCTAGAAGCTGAGCTCAGAGGATCAATATATGAACGAGATGATCGAGATAAGACAGAAACCAGGAGAGTCTGTATGGGAGATTGACCAGATATTGAAGCGACTAAAGGGAAAACTAAAATACCTTATGATTGAGATGCAACATCGACACATGTTTGTCAACTCACTACTCCCACACTTTAAATATCCCTTACGAAAACAAAAATTTTAGACGCAGCCAACCTTGAAACTGGAAGAGAACCAATACCAGCAGACAGACCCAACTATTAAGGAATTGAAGGAGGATTTGAAGAATCTAACATTTCAGTTGAACCAGAATAAGAACAAGGATAAACGAGAAGCCATTTGGTGCACCACATGCAGGACGAAAGGACACCACAAGAACGAATGCCCAAAATTCACACAATATATGGAAACATGTATGCCAAATATACTACCATAAGGAGGATTATGGTGCGAAATATGCAAGAAATTGGGTCACGACCCTTATCACTGCACGATGATGCAGAAATACTAGAAAGTTCCAAAGAATTCATATTGCACCTTCTACAAATCAATGGGCCACGATGATAAAGATTGCAGAACTATGGAGCTGATGCGGGAGAGAACATCAGATGCATATAGGGTACATGCCGAAATGATGACTGGGAAAGTATCACCACAGTTCAATCAAGCCCCACTTCCATACAAAACTGCGCAGTAGCAATACAATACTGCGCAACAACCCTACAATAACGTGCAACCGTAGTACAACCCGACACAACCCCAGTACACCATCGCACAGTACAATCAAGAACCACAGTATAAGGCACCGAGAGGTGACCGAGCAGGCTAACAAGGAGGAGGACGAGCCAGAGGAGGTTTCATATGTGGTAGAGGACCAATCACATGTCACAATTGTCAGCAACCAAGACATTATGCATGAGAATGTCCACTTCTACCAACAATTTGTATGTATTTCCGTGCATCGGACCACGATACAGAGGAATGTCCGAATATTCTAGTAAAAATTCAGGAAAAGAGGAACCAAAACAATCAGAATGTTCAGTGGATTTCAGTCGAAGCAAGGGATGATGGAAGAAACATCAATATAGTCACTCATGGAGGAACAAAAAACAAGCACCGACGCAGTTCGACAGGAACCAACACAAAACCAATGGGTAAAGAAGAAAAATGAACCAAGAAAGTAGTTCGACGTGCCGAAAGAAAATGAGACCTTTAAGGAAGACTTACAATAATTTTAGAAGGACACAATGTCGACTTCAACTGCGCAACCATTCAAGGAAGCCCCAGAATATGAGATGCTGCCATCACTGGATCATATCAACAGAATGCAACCCCTGGGACAAGTAAGTACAATCAAAGGATTTTTACAATCATGCATGAAAGTATTAAGTGATCCTTCAACTGTGAAAATATTGCAAAACATACTAGAGAAATGTAGCATCGAGACAAAAGAAAATCTAGAACCAAAAACCGTCAATCACCTACACACAAGAAGAACAAGTAGGGAATTTAGACTAAATGCTAACATTGGGGATTTCAATATGGGAGACATTATACTAGACCTAGGATCTGAAGTGAATGTGCTACCAAAGAATACATGACAATGTATGGGAGAGCCAACATTGGGATACTCAAATGTCCAATTAAAATTGAAAAATCAACATAGAGTCCTACCAATAGGTATAATGAAAGGAGTGACAATAGATATTGATGGAGTGTGCACTAAAGCAGATTTTGAAGTCATTGAAATAGTAGACAACACAACACCTTACTTGACATTGCTTGGTCTAGATTTGGAGTTTGAAAACCAGGCCATAATCAATTTGAAAACCAGGAAAATGACATTTGAATCTGGATAATACAGGGTGATATCACCACTAGATCCATCAGAAGGAGAGAGGTTCGTAGAACCCACTTTATTGGACTTAGAGGAGATCGACCAGTTGTACAGAAAAACTGCGCGCGATGAGGATTGCGTAGACCCAACTGCAGACGAGGTACTCAATTGGTAGAGCATTACTTCATGTGCAACAGACTCAGACACTGAGTTAGAAAACTCATAGTAGAGACTACACGAAGTATCCACGTGAAGATGTGCAAGAAAGGACCGTGCAATAATATGGGTAGGCATAGAAATCAGAGAACCACCAAGTTTCCATGGACTAAATGATTTGGAAACATTCTTGACACAATATGAAGACGAAGTATTAGAAAACCAATGACTGTTACCACTTTACTTAGCACTCAAGGCCACACCCACAAGATGGTGGGGCACACATAAAGAGACCATCATAGATTGGTATCAATGTAAGAAAATACTGCGCATAAGGTTTGGTGCATAATATGAATACAACAAACAAGAGAAATACGAGGGACAAGAGGCACTAGTGGAACACTTGGCGAAGTGCGAAACGCTGTGGAAAATGATACCACTGGAGGAATGGCCTCATCAATTCATACATACTCTAGAGGACATACTAGCGAATTGGTATACAGACCAGGAATTGCGCAAAGGAACTACAACATGAAGGACATTGCAATGGAACTTCACAATCACTTTCTCATTCAAGCATGAGAACCCCCACATAGACGCAACCCTCAAACGAATCAGAGGAGTAATATTCATCAAAGAACCATAAATAGAATTTATCACAAAAGAGCAACAACGAAATAAACAGACAGTCAAGGAACTACTGTCATGTTATCATGTACAGGAGGAAGCACCAGATGAAGGTGATCCACACGATATTTAGATCGAAGAAGTAGAAGGCGAAATAGATGTGGAAGGAACACCCATAGAATCAGAAGTCATTTCCGTGCCAATCAAGGTAAAGAAAGTTAACATCGGGACAACTGAGCAGCCCAAAATGGCCAGTATTGGAGACTGCTGGGATGAGCAAACAATAGAAAGCATCACAAAATTCTTGCGCGAATATAGCAACCTTTTCCCACAACATTCACATAGATGAAGGGTATAGTCGGATAATTAGGAGAGATGAAGATACCACTCAGAACTGAAGCGAGACATATTAAACAATGACCCTACAGACTGAACCCCATATATAAATAGAAAGTTAAAGATGAGATCGACAGGATGCTCGAAGTCGGTATCATCGAACTAGTTGAGGAATCAGAATGGATAAGCCCGATGGTAATACATGACAGGAAACAAGGAAGAGGGATCAAGATATGCATCGACTTGAGGATTTTGAACGATGCATGCCTACACTACCCATTCCCTACACCGTTCATGGATAAAGTGTTAGAGAATGTGGGGGGACATGAAGCTTACTCATTCACTGATGGATTCTCAGGCTACCATCAGATTAAGATATCACAGTAGGACATACACAAGACCACGTTTGCGATGGAATGGGGATCTTCTGTACACAGTCATGCCGTTTGGACTGAAGAATGCACTCGCAATATTATCCAGAGTGGTCATCACATCATTTAAGGAATTCATCCATCAGTTTCTCGAAGTATACCTAGATGACTGGACAATTTATAGTCTGTTGAAAAACCATGTGGAAGTGTTACGACTGATGTTAGAGAGATGTAGACAATTCCAGATATCACTGAACATCAAGAAATGCATATTTGGAACACCGTTTGGGATACTATTGGGCCATATAGTATGCAAACAAGGTTTATTGGTGGATACAACCAATATTACAGTCATTGTTAACTTACCAACACCAAAAATAGTCCGTCAGCTAAGAGCAACGTTGGGACACATAGGATACTACAAGAAATTCATCAAAGGGTATGTGCAGATCACAACAACAATGGAAAAACTGTTCAGGAAGGATACAAAGTATCAATGGAACGACGAGTGTCAACACAGTCTGGATACCCTGAAGGAAAAGATGGTTACTGCACCAATACTAGTATTTCAAGATTGGGAAAAGACATTCCATGTGCATGTAGATGCATCAGTGATAGCACTGGGAGCTATCTTAGTGCAGTCAGGATCATGAGACTTTGATCACTCGATAACATTCACAAGCATAAAGTTATCAGACTCGAAACAAAATTATAACACGACAGAAAGAGAAGGCTTAGCCATGGTCTATGCACTGCAAAAGTTCAGACATTACCTATTGGGAAAACACTTTAATATGTTTACAGATCACTCAGCGCTGAAATACCTAGTCAACAAGCCAGTGTTGGGGGGGAGGCTATGTCAATGGTTACTTCTATTTCAAGAATTTGATTTTGAAGTAATAGTTAAACCAGGAAAACTGAATGCAGGACCTGACCACCTGTCTAGAGTCACAAATGGAAAAGAATCTACGAATTTAGAAGACAACTTTCTGGATGCATAATTATTCTCAGTATAGATTACTGATGACTACTTCGCAGAGATCATCCAGTACTTAAGCACAAGTACTGCGCCACAAGAATATACCACCGTGCAGAAGAAGAACCTGGTAGTCCACACAACTGACTATCAACTGATCGTAGGACACCTATACAAGATGGGCATAGACATCATCTTGTGAAGGTATGTGTTAGAGCACGAATGACCAAGAATTTTAGTAGAAACCCACGAGGCAATCGCAGGAGGGAATTATGAAGGAAAATATATCGCACAAAAGGTACTACGTGCAGGACTATGGTGCCCAACGATTCATAGGGACTCGAAAGAGTACTGTCTGAGATGCGATGTCTGTCAAAGGGTAGGCAAACCCAATAGAAGGGACGAGATGCCACTACAACCACAAGTGACATTACAGGAATTTGAAAAATAGGCAATAGACTTGGTGGGACCAATTAACCCACCAACCAAGAGGACAAGGGAAAGATACATTATCATCGTGACATAATACCTAACAAAATGGGCAGAAGCCACACTAGTAAAATATTGCAGTGCAAAGACAACTGCACACTTCTTGTTTGAACAAGTAATCACTAGATTTGGGTTCCCAAGAGTTTTGATGAGAGACCAAGCCACAAAATTCATAAACAACACCATCTGCACGATGACTGAAGAGTTTGAAGTTCATCACCCGAAGAGCACACCGTATCATCCACAGGAAAATGACACAGTAGAAGCCTTCAACAAAATTCTAGAGAACGCACTGACAAAGATCTGTAATGTCAATAGAGATGACTGGGACCTCAAAGTACCAACAATATTATGGGCGTATAGGACTGCATGCAAAACGTTGACAAGGCACACACCATTCAAACTAGTCTATGGCCAAGAAGTAGTAGTGCCATTAGAATTTTTAGTACCCAACTTACACATAGAAGCTATCACACACATGACAGGACAAGGCGCATTACAGGGGAGACTGAATCAACTATTGTCAATGGAGGAAGAACGAATCTTGGAAGGATTCCATCAACAAGTGCAAAAAGCAAGAGACAAAGCTTGGAACGATTGACATATCAAGAAAATACATTCAAGAAAGGAGATCTAGTATTGCTCTACAACAACAAGTCATTTCAACACCCGGGGAAGCTTAGAATGCATTGGCTAGGACCATACGAGGTAAAATCTGTCACAGACGGAGGAGATGTACAGTTACGAGATTTAGAAGGCGTAGAACTCAGAGGAATGATCAATGGGAGATGACTGAAGATGTATAAGGACAATCGACAAACCACCGCGCATTAAAAGAAAAAAAAAAACTAAAAAATAGAACACAAAGGAAACACGACTAAAAAGCGCGCAACACGCCAGATATAGAAAGGCCATATGATGTTTGAAACACAAATTCAACAAAGGCACTAACAATGGTTACATACAAAGGGAAAAAAAGCGAGAAACATAAAGTCAACAAAAGCAGTATGACAGGACAACACTAAGAAGAATTAAAGCACGACAAGGACTGATGGGACATCACATTAAAAATGCCAATGGGAGACGAAAAAGAAAACGTAATGGAAAGTATGAAACCATCGCAGATGCATTGAACCCACAATTATGATGCATTAAACGCATAATGGAGGAAGCATCCTTGACAAGCTTCATGACAAGCCCATACAACACGCAAGTACGGGAGAAACTAGTCTATTCGTGAAAGGAAAACAAAGAGAGAGTAATGGCAGCCAGAACAAATAGAGAGAGACCACAGAGCTCACCGAGGTTATTCAAACTCAGAAAACATTCGAAAATAGCCAATATGGCACCACCGAAGCCAGCAGAAGCAAGCCAGACAACCATATCGACCAGGGTTCAAACTAGGTCACGAGGACCGCTGGAAGAGAACAAACAACAACAGTCGGAGATCGTCGACATCGACGAAATCCCATCCCTAGAGACGATACCGGTAAATTCTACACTGATATTGGAAGAGATTCAACAACCACAAGCAAAGTCCATTAAAGTGGATACGCCAGCAGCGACGCAAGTGCCTCAGAATGAGGAAGTGGAAACCCAATAAGAAGTGTAACCAGAAAGCATCGAAGAAACCCTGAAAGTTTACGGAACGACACAAAATCTGGATGCAGCAGTGCAACCAGACAAGTCGCAAATGACCATCTTAGGTCAACCAACAGAGGAGACCACTGTAAATGCCTTAGCTTGGCCAGAATGGATGATGGGGGAACAACCGAAAGTTGATGGAACTTTGAACCATCCACCGCAGCAGGAAGACAAAGTTCATATACCGAGCTCACCCCACAAGAAACTTGCAACAAAAATTGTTCTACCACGCATACCGTCTAGAGTACAATTAGAACCAGAGCTATTGGGTCACATCAGGAAGCTCAAATATTCAGACCATGACGTATCAGACGAAACCAAGTTCCCGAAACTTGTGCAGAGGGTCTTTATGAAGACCATAGGCATAACTCTACTTGGAGAAACGATCAACCAACCACACCAGTGGGCAACTGGGCTGGACAGAACATGAATCTTAGGTTTGCTGAAGCTACCACATTTTGGCAGAGGCTAGTATGTGACAACATGCGTCAAGTAGCTGTTAGAAGTCACACATGGAGGGGACATATGGCTGGACAAACCGGTCTCCATAACTGTTGACCTTATCGCACAAATCACAGGGTTACCAACCCGGGTATGGATCCTGCGTTGATTCTAGACGACAAATCCAAGGAGAAAGCATTGGCAGAGGAAATGAAGAAGAAATATGGCACCTCCAGGGGAACAAGGGGCATCATGATCAAACTAATCAACAACACAGCTTGCAAATTGCTTAGAAAATGCTGCAAAGATGAAGTACCAACAAGATTCATTGCAGTTGCAGCGCAGTGCGCAGAAGGAACCTCTATGAGCTGGGCACCATATCTATTGAACTTATTTCAAGAGGATTGCAAGGATGCGCATGACCTAGGCATAGAGTTCCATTACTCTTGGTTGATCACCCTAATAGCCTTCATGGGATGGCGAGAACCAGGGTATGTAAGTTTTTGTACCAGACCACAACCAGCGGGAGCGAGATACCTATTACTGAGATTCGGGCTGTAGGCCAGGCATAAGAGGGAGAACAAAATCATATTTGAAGCATACCTATGGGACATAAGGAAGCTATCAACCGATCATGGAGAATAACACGAGAGGATATCGTGTGATATGCGGACATCGCCAACTTCCGAGCCAGACGACAAACAATGTGGATACAACCAAAGCAGGATCTAGATAAACAATGGCTACATATGTGCTACTGCATAATAGAGAGTGATATCGACATGGTCATCAACGAATGGCTTGATGAATGGAGGATCCGAACCATTACTCGGGAAGTACCGGAAAGAACAACAAAAGGAGATGCAGCGCAGGCGGAAACACAACGTCCGGAAATCCTAGTGCCCAAGAAACCAAGGATGTTCCAAACCAAACCAACTCAAGAAGACGAAGGGTAAAACTGGGCAGGGACACAGAAGGGGAAGAAAGAGACTACACAACCGACCAACGAACAACAGAAATAAGCTGAGGGAGGGAAGGAGACCACCCCAAACCCCATCACACAGGAACTGGGGGGAAATAAGAGACTAATGACGCAAGTAGGAGGCACATGCAATAAATCAAAGGTGCAACGAGCATCGCCAGACTATACGATCACGGAGGATGATGGGGAAATGATTGCTAGAATGGTCCAGGATTGCCTAGCATAAGATTTCGATCATGCAACACATCACAGGGATAAAATGCAAAAAGAGCTGACAGAAATGGGGCAGTTCCTCAAGAAATTTGGGGAAGCACAGACAACAAGCAGTAGCATGGGCATAGAGCCATAGACAATACAGACCAAAGAAAGAGTGGAGGTAGAAGAACGAGACCCATTCCACTCCATGCCACACACAAATGCAATGATTTACATCAAACCTAGCATGTTGCGCATGGACGAAATCATGGGGCAGACACCCTTGAAGGATTTGGACCACATCCAAATGGTATTGACACAGATTCCATCAAGGGCACTACACAAATTGCAGGTTAGCGTTGACCACGAGGTATAGTTTCGTGCACATAAAAACTTAGTCTATCTACAACAAACAACAAAGAAGCGGGAGGCATTGGAAAAAGTTTGTGAGCAGGACAAGCTCAAAACTTAGGAGGAAAAAGAAAGTAAGAATGAACTGGAACAAAGAGTGGGAGAAATTTTTGAGAAACTCCCAAGCACCGTGCAAGGAAATGAACTCCCAGTAGCAGGAAAGATTGACCAGATTGCGCAGACAATTGATCAACATCAGAAGGAGATCGAGAATCTTCGCGAACAACTCACACCAACCACTCTACTAGTAGTGAATGAGAAAAGGAAGCAGGAAGCAACAATTCATTTGCAGGAGATGGAACAACAGGTTAGCACAATAGATGAATTGATGGGTAAAGCAACGTAACTTTGGACAAGGTTGGAGGAGGACCCATAGGTCCAACCCTGAGACAAGGAAGATGAAATGATCAATGCAACGATCCAAGAACTCAAACAGAGGTAGACGACCATACCAATCCCAGAACGAGTCAAAGGGATGTAGGAGATGAAGAATATGCAGGCATAACTTATCACTGCGCAAACACAGAAACATGAGCGTAAGGAGAAAATAGAGCCACTACAAGAATGGGTAGCAGAAGTACTCACACATGCAGAAGGAGATAAAACACAGATAGCACAGACCCAAGCCGAATGTGTAGGATTACTGAGTGACGAAGTCCCAGTTCATGTAGTAGACACCATCAAGGAGAAGACCGTGCAGGCACTGACAAAAGCAGCAGAGCTCAAGGAAAAGTTCCAGACGATCACCAAGGAGATCGAAGAAGCTCAAAAGGATTAGGTGACTTAGGACGAGTCACATGTCAGTGTCAAGGGCCTATTGGCACCATGAAGAATTGGAAAGAAGGATGATCATGGGAAAGAAAGCGTGCAAAAATTGAAGTAACAACTGGAGGAAGAACAACACGCACACATGCAAGAAAGTGTGCACAAGGAAAGCGACAACTAGAGGAAGAACATCACGCGCTCATGGGAGGAAGACCTAACATCGGTAGGGTTAGGGTTTTGGTAATACATTGTAAATGGCTGAAGAGCCCAATATATATAAATAGATATACACAGGTATCATATAGAGGTTGGTTCACTTTTGTATTAGTTCCTCTTTTGTAATACTCCATCATAGTAGGTACGAGTTGATGCATTATGTAATATTGTTATGGATAAATTTTGTGAGTTGTTGAGCTAAGAACATTGGAGAGAAGGAAGATCTGAGGATTATATTGCAGGCTGTGGATCCTGGTGCGATCTAGTTCACCTCATACAGATCTTACCCATATGAGGAGAATTGTAAGCGCGCGACGCTGGAGATGCAAAACTACTATAATAAAAGAGCCAAGAGCCAAATATTTGTGGACGTAGACCAGGAGGGGGTGAACCATGATAATATCTGTGTAATGTTATGAATGCATGTACATCTTTGTTTTCTTTCAACAGTTAGTTGTTATGCTTAATTAATGAGTTAATACATTGTTATGGAATACGATTGTGCTATTTGGGAAATAGATTGTGGAAGATAAATGCACACCTGTGAGTAATAGTAGATTGCAATCACAATTCGTAGTATATGGATCTGAATAATAAACCCCTATCTCATACTCAATCCTAGGCTATAAACACC
>SNQJ01S0242789.1:0-13574 GCA_010110895.2 Picea sitchensis
CATACACCAACAAAATACCTGATCAAGGATCAAGTTGCCCCAGAACATTTCTAGGGTCTTATCCACCAAGGTACAAGACCAAGGATCAACCCATGCCCCAGGTATGAATACCCTGGACCATGTCCAGGGGCCCTAGACATATCTAGGGGCTTTAACTGCTTGGTCCCAGACCAAGAACCCCGGTCATATACTGGGGGCCCTAACAAGGGTCTTTTTCCATGGCACTGACTGTTTGGTCCCAGACCAAGTACCCCAAGACTGCACTGGGGGCCCTAGATCTCAGCTAGGGTCTTTGCCATCCTCCCGGAGAATGGCTCTTGCAGTTGCTACATATTTAACAAGTTGCACACCAAAACACCTCACAACTCCAACTTGCCTAAGAAAACGTGAGCTCGGGACCTTTCCTATGCATGACACATATCCTGAAAATGGGACACGTGCAAGGCACGTGTCGGACACGGATTTGGGGCGTGTCCTGTGCACAGGACACGTCCCAAATCCGTGTCCAACACGTATCCTCATGAATCTGTGTCCCCACACCGGATACGCAACACGGAGGGCTAAATGGATGTGTCATGTTTCATAGATTATAATATGTATATTATAGTTTGGTTATGGTTATTATGACCGCAATGATTATAATTATGTTTCATTTTGTGCTCAAGGAGATTGAAAAGTTGTTATGTATATTTATTATTATAGTTTGAGATATTGTTTGATAGCAAGAAAGTAGGTTAATTAGTATGCATGTATCAAGCACTGAAATGACGACATAATCTGTATTTACTATCCATTCTGCTATGACTGACAAGCCCTAGTACTGGGATTGAGACACTGAATAGCAAGTTTTCTCTTGAATATGTTTTTTTTTTAATTTTAAAAATATTATTCTATTTTTTGTACTCGATGTTTCCCCACCATATCTGGATCCTGGCTGATCCATATCCATATCCTAGTAACTTACACTGGTGCACTTCCTTAACCCAAAAAAGACAAAAATTTGGCAATTATGTAGTTTGATTTGATTGTATACTATAGTATGATTAATTTTGGACTTTGCAGGTCATTTAGAGCCTCATTGTAGTTTTATTTTGGTCAGATATGAATTGCATTCAGTGCCATTTTGCTATACTCACCCTTACATGAGAAAACTTTTTGTATTTGCATCCAATGTTTTAGATGTGCATGGATGTACATGAATATATTTTTTTATCAAAAATTGAATATTTTTAGTCAACCAGATTCCGTGTCTGGTTTTTACCAGTTCCAGTTTTTGGGGTCAACCAGTTCGATCACCAGTCCAGTTCTGATAACATTGTGACCCTCACTGACCTATTTTGGTCACCTGTGAACAATAATAAAATTTATTTCTTTCTATGAACTTTTTAAAGTATCATATATTACAGAAAGAAGAATAAAGGAAAGAAATTTTAAAGTCCCTTTGGAAGACAAGTTCCGAAAAAGCTCTGTAAAAAGATAAGTACAATATCCCATTAAGAATTTGCAAGCACCATGGCACTCCTCACTAATCTTCCTCAAAAATGCCTTCAATTCTTTTGGACATATAAGCTGAAATTTTTGCAAGCTATTAATTTGTGAAACAAAGAAAACATCAAACTGTTCCTGGCATTTTGTGGTGTCGAAGGCTGCAGGGCTGAAAATCTCAGGAGTGTGTTACACTTGTCAGACAAGAAAGTTTAAATTCACTTACTGCTCTAAGAAACTCGGCACGCAATTCAGATGCAAGTTGTTTAATAAAAAAACGGCGAACTCCATGAACAGCATCTGGATCTGCGACTTCCATGCGGTCCATGATTTCTCCCTCTCCAGGTAGGGTGATTGCCTTTGCTATGAACTCCTAAGAACCAAATTGTTGAAAATTTAATACAAAAAGCTAATAATAAAACAGAAATCTTGATACTTACAGCTATAGCAATAGAAGGTCATCAACTTACTTTGTCCAAACTTGAATCGCACAAAATACTTCTTAGTGCATTGACAAATTTTGGGTCAATAGTCAATGGCTGATTCTGTTGTGCCTGATCTACGAGAGAAAGCATGAGCTTTCTTGCCAATGTCTGGCCAGCCTCCCACCTTAAAGGTCCACAGAAAATTCATGAATAATCAATATTAATAAAGATAAATGGAAGCAAGTGCTTTTTATTCAAAAGGATTAGATTACAAACCGATTAAACTCATCTGAATCATGTGCGAGTAGAAAGTACAAATCATCATCAGTGATATCTGAAACAAGACGCACAGGAGCACTATAATTGCGTAGTACAGAGGGAATTGGCCTTTCAGGAATGTCAACAAAGACAAACTCTTCTTCCTCCTGCAGGAAAGATTCAGAAGGAATTCAATCCCAGTATGCTTAAAACAACCACATATGGCAGATGAATAGATGATGCAAAAGAACAAAACAAATATAAGAAACATTATCACAAAACCCAGGCCTAAACATGCCTGGAAAAGGTACACAGCTGTGTGTGCTTTAAAACATTGAAACCACACCTTTTCAATACGGAGGATTACTGTTGAAACAGAATGACCTTCACTAGTTAAGGACTGCAGAGATTCTCCATTATAGACAGATGTGAGAGGCAGATCCTTTCCGTTGGAATCCAGCAACCCAACAGCCACAGGTATAAACATCGGTTCTTTAACTGATTGACCTGGAGTAGAAGGAATTTCTTGCCTGCAAATAACAAATGCAACCAAAATGATTTTGCTACACGGTATTCACTTTCAGGACTAGATAACCATGCATAGAGTAAACATGTTCACATGCAAACTACAATGCACACTGCAAAACAAGTTGAGTGCTAAAAGAAACGAAAGTTGTCGCAACCTTCCATGTACAGTAATACACCAAAAGATGTTTTAATTGTGCTAACTGCTTGGACACACTAGACATTTTTACCATTCGTTTACACACTAGTTCATCGAATTTTATTCAAACTGCCGGCATTACCATCTTCCTAGTTCTGTTCCTTTTTGTCACTTTCAACTTCTTTCAAGAATAAAGAGAATATGAAGACTGCAACTTGTTGTCGAAAATATATGTCAATCTCATCAAAAATCCAAGATTGTACAAGATTGTTTCTTTCAATCCTTGTATATGGCATATGCCACTATCCCAGCCCGGATCTAGGTTATTCGATCGTGTCCGCCCCTACCTACCTATAGATAGGAATTACCAACAGTTGTACCTTGTCCTCAATTCAGGGGGGCGGAGACAAAGAAGATGGGTGCTCTTTTGGGCTCGCCTGGTGAAGGAGAACCAAGGAACTTGGATTCGCCTACGAAAGTCGGCTGGAGATGCCTGGGTCAGAGGCAGCTGAGGAAGAAACATTTCCAGAAGGGGAACATGTTATATAACTGAATTATAATAGTTAATATGTAATGTCTAGTGTGTCCAAGCAGTTATATAACTAAATTATAATTACTAATATGCCTTCCAAATTGAAGTTAATGGCTTTGCCATTTTCAATAGTACTTGGGCTTTTCCAGAAAAAATGTCATCTCCTTATTAGTTAGCAAAAAGGTCTATAAATATTGGTTGAGACAGTAGGACTGAATATATTACCAAATTCTATGTACGAATTGATAAAACAATTATTGTAGAGATACAACACTAATCATTGATGGTCTTCCACACCAGGTCTATAATTATTAAAGCACCAATACAGGTAACATAAGAGATACTCAACAGTTCACGAAAATGGTTGTATATTAACTTAACAGAAGAATGCAAGGCAGCATATGTAGAATACTGAAGTTGAATATGTCTGTATATGTTTACTCACCTGATCTTAAGTGTATAAGTATTTCCCTCGGAGTTGTAGGATGATTTCACTTTTAGAACAGGGGTTCCGGCTTGTGAATACCTGTGGCATTAGTAATGTTGATTAAAGTCCAAAACACAAAAGATCCACAGTAGTATGCAAAGCAACCTCATTTAAAAGAAAAGGCTTGCACATCTTACCATAACAAGAAATTTGAAAAATCTGCATCATTGGCATCACGCATAGCAGCAAAGAAATCTTCACAAGTTACTGCTTGCCCATCATGTCTTTGAAAATAAAGATCCATTCCCTAGAAAAGCAAAGAAAATGTAAGCTTTCATGCACAGTCAAAATACAGAGGAGAACTCACAGTCCAGAAAGAAAGACGTAATTTGAAAAATTTTAATTTCTAACAAACTTCTAGGACAATCTGGCTAGTGTTGTAAGTTTTAACACAGAAACAAAATAGAAATCACTGAATCTGTCCAATTAATGATAAGAATGGCATTTGCCACCAAAAGAAATTTCCGTTACTGCTGCAGAAGAATAGAAAGCCTCAAGGTACAAATCAGAAAAACAAAACTCTCTGAAACTAGCTGAGTTTCAGCAAGTAAACTTTGCTCAGCCTAGAGCTGTTGTTTGGAGCTCACTGTTTGAACTTTGAAGCCGATCACACCTACTCTCATATTCTTCTCAATTGCTTATTCTATTATTAGCATAGTCATCAGAGAAGGTTATTTTGAATTGAAAAGGGTCTTAAGGCCAGATAATATGTATTAATTGCCTATCTCGTTCAAATTCAGCCTATGTACCCAAGAGGGTAAATTCCCTTGACTCCTGTGCTAAAAAAAATAGTTCTTTCAAATAACACAGCCTTCATTACATGTTGATAAACCTAAGGAGGAACCTTATTTAAGGTTAATGCATTGATATAATTTAATTAGGTTCGTTCTTTAAAGTTTGCAAGAAAATATGATATATCCAATGCATTTTACTTTGATTTATGAGTTTAATTGGTTTTTGTAGCACTGGGATAGTATAATTGAAGGTCCTATGGTTCAGGCCTTAACTACATGTTGTCTACATCTGTGCAGAGAACTTAAGCAAAAAATTATTGGATGCAATCCTTCTGAATATTTTGGAGAAATCAAAGAAACAAATTTTAAGTTATGAAAATGTAGCATGTAAGTCTAGAGCATGCCAAAACTAGTTATTTCACTACAGACTATAAGAAGAAAGAGACAATAACAGAAAAGCAAAATAAAGGTTTGAAGAACATTCAAATCAAGGTGATGCTCAGAATAAGAATAGATACCAAGAAATGAAGAATAAAAAGAGAAGGTTAGCCTGGAAGAAGACTCCATATTTTCCCAAAAAAGAATCAATGGACACAGACAATCACAAACAACAAATAAAGATAAGAAAAAAATTAAGATAAGATAGATAAGATAATTTTTTCAATGTCCAATGAATGACCACAATAACTAGGTCAATGGTACTAAAAAGTACATCCAGCGTAGGTACATAGTGGGAGTGTGAAGCAGCTCCTAAAGTGACTCTAACAAAGACAGTTAAAAACCTAAGAAACTAGCTAAAAGAAGAGGTACAAGGTACAAGAAAATGTTGGAGATATTACACACTCACCTAGAATTATTTTCCTAAGTTTGATAGTCCAATGTTGAGAACGCTTGAATATTCTCTCTAAAGATATTCCCCTACAATATAGGGCGCTCCTCTTCAGTTCAGAGTTAGTTACACTCAGTTAGACTAGTGGAAGTCACTCATTAATGGCAACCGTGGTTTTATCACTAGCAGTTGCATATGTTTCTCTCACTTCCACACATGTCACTTAGTTAATGGATGATTGCATGGATCAATTAACTAGGACTAGGTGGCAGTTCAAACTTCACTCCAGTGTCTGTCAGTGAGTGTCTAGATCTCTCTAGATCACTACTCTGGCGCATTAGTTACTCATGTAGCCTATATCTATTATAAATTATTTACTCTTTGAGTGTGGAATACAGTTAATACAATTCTATTATTTTATCTCCAATTTTTCTCTCGTCTTTTTACTTTTGCAAGTTGTGTTTGTTCTTCTGCTAGCTAGATCTTCTGAGCAGGTATTCACCACATCTTACATGGTATCAAAGCCCACAAGCCGCTAGCAAGGATCGTCGCTAGCACTCTTTTGCAGGTACCGAAGACAGAACAAAGCAGTAGGAAAGATGGAATCTATGTTTTACTTGTCGGCAAATCTTGCACACCTCATAACTATTTGGAGTGGAAGCCAAATATTCTATTTCTTCTCAGAAGTAGAGGCTTATACCAAATAACCATGGCAATGGAAGTAGAGCCCGATTCCGTCGATGATAAAAATGACTTTCTCAATAGACAAGATATGGCCATAGGATGTATCTGCATGTATGTTTCTCTTGAACTTTTCCATCAAGTATATGATGAATCACTAGACTCAACTCCAAACGAATTATGGACCAGATTGGAGGTTCTATTTGGGAATAAAGAATATTTCATGCAAAAGATTGACAAGATAGAGCCAGTAGAAAAGCAACTGGAAGATCAATCCTCTCAGTTTGAAGAGCCTTCGACACATGTATCTGCACAACTTTGTTCCATTCATTGAAGATGATGTCTACTACATTTCATATATGTTTCTGAATCGCATACAGAAGATATCATCCATGCATATCAGGAGCCACATGCAGACACTTTTTCATGCACCATTCATGCATCCCAGGAGCCACATGCAGAGACTCCCATGCATGCATCTTAGGAGCAAAAAAGGGGGCCACGCACATCAAATTCAATTCTGATATTTTCTTAACATAATTTGCAGAAACAAATTGGATATTTGAATTCTTCTCGGAAAATATCTAATTTCAAAAAAAAATCGTCCGAAACAGAGTCCAAGAAGTGAAGTTATGAGCATTTTAAAATCAACAAACCTTCAACGTTTTTCCGGAAACGACCGCACGATTTTCAAAGTTTCATCCAAACTTCATTTGGATCTTCTTCATTACAAAAAGAGAAAGTATATATGTGTGGACATCTCACTGGTGCATCTACTTCATCAGATCCGTGTAAACATCTACATCTTCAACAAAATCTTCAATAAGCACAAACTTACACAGTTGTGAGGTTTTCGTGGAGTGAAGGACACAGTTGCTTAGCAATTGCTTTTTGTTCCTTCTAATTTTTTTTATGCATTGTACTTTGAGGGGGGGTTTCCCATGAGGTTTTCCCTTTTTCCTCGGTTTTTCAGTGTCTCATTCTTATATGCATTGTACAATGGGTACCTAACATGGCCTGTGTTGTTGGGACCCATTCATCATGTACACCCTAGTAGTGTTCAGGGGGGTGTTGGAGATATTACACACTCACCTAGAATTATTTTCCTAAGTTTAATAGTCCAATGTTGAGAACGCTTGAATATTCTCTCTAGAAAATATTCCCTTACACTATAGGGCACTCCTCTTCGGTTCAGATTCAGTTAGACTAGTGGAAGTCACTTATGCATGGCAACCTCGATTTTATCACTATCAATTGCATGTGTTTCTCTCACTTCCACACATGTGACTTAGTTAACTGATGATTGCATGGATCAGTTAACTAGGACTACGTGGTAGTTCACTCCAGTGTCTGTCAGTGAGTGTCTAGATCTCTCTAGATCACTGCTATGGCGCATTTGATACTCATGTAGCCTATATCTATTGTAAATTATTCACTCTTTGAGTGGGGAATACAGTTAATACAATTCTGTTCTTTTCTCTCCAATTTTTCTCTCTTCTTCTCACTTTTGCAAGTTGTGTTTGTTCTTCTGCTAGCTAGATCTTATGTGCAGGTATTTGTGAATTTTCTCAAAACTCAGTACACTTTAAACCAATTAATTTACTTTTAACCAATTATTCAGGGTTTTCTTCACAATAAAATAAATACACAGCAAAAAATAAATGTCCATGAACTGAAAGTAAAGTAGACAACAATCACATCACAAGTACACACTTATTTTTGGACAATAGTGCCCAAAAAAACCCAAGGCGGGAAAACTGGTGCAGTACATCTGAGATTTTATCATTATTCAGCAAGGAAATATAAAGTTCTCTTACAGTACAAATCGACCCATCCAAATACCAATCAAAATGCTCAGCCAAACTCTTCCCCAACACTTGTACAGCCCCTCTCCGCAAATCCCTGAACCAAAACGTGCCTGATGAGACCCATGCGTAAGCCTCTGCGCAATATCGTACAGTTGTCTACGTGGGTGTTGCGTCACTTGGTACAACAGCCCTCAGATCTAAGATAAAGTCCTTTGCAAATGTTGAAGATGTGTGTGCCAATCTGCTTGATGAGTCCTCCTTTGTCTCCCTACAAACCCTCACACTCAAATCTGCAATCAATCTCTATATAGATCGATCTCTCCTTCTCCGTGTGCACCCTCTTAGCCCGGCCAATCTCTTTATTCTTCATTGAGCAAGTGAAACCCTAATCTCCAAAAGGATTGAGGGTTGAGATCAATCCTCACCCTCATGATGAGATCAATGGTCAAGATTAAAATACCACAACTTAAATTATTTTTCACTTTCACTTTAGAAAAAGTACTCAATAAAGTCAACTGAAGATTATAACATATCAATAGTTCTTTTCATAAGATAGACTCAGGAAAATATTTAATTAATTGACTTAGCCTAAGTTTCATTGTCCTCCATCATCTTAGGACACTGTAATGATGATGGAAGACCTTCCTTGCTACAATATAAACACTCCCTCTTAGCGAGGAAGGGATTCTTTCTCAAACCCATCTGATCTCTGAACTTCTCAAACTTTTGTCTGCTCGGTGCCTTGGTAAAGATGTTTGCCATCTGCTCATCAGTCTGTATGTAATCCAGCCTCACGGCTCCTCTCTGTACACAATCACAGATGAAGTGATACATGATATCAATGTGCTTGCTACGATCATGAAACACTAGATTCTCAGAGAGCTTGATGCAACTCTGGTTGTCACAGTGAATCACGGTAACTTCTAGCTCCTGCCTGAATAAGCCCAAAAGTAACTTCCTCAACCACAGTGCCTCACATGTTGCCAAACTGGCTGCCATGTACTCTGCCTCGACAGAACTTAATGCCACCGATTCCTGTTTCTTGCTAAACCAAGAAATAGTGCCCGATCCAATGCTGAAGAAACAACCTGAAGTGCTCTTTCTGTCCTCTACACATCCTGCCCAACCAGCATCTGTAAAACTTGCTAATGTCACTCCACCACTACGCTCATACAATAGCCCATACTCCATTGTCCCTCTGAGATAGTAAAGCACATGCTTCGCAGCAATCCAATGTACTCTTCGAGGGTCCACCATGAACTGACTCAAAGAGTTTACTGCAACGCTGATATCTGGTCCAGTATTGACCAAATACGTGAGCGATCCAATCAACTGATGATAGACAATGGGGTCTACTGTCTTCGAATCTGATGCATCAATCTTCCTCCAGTTTGTAGCCAGAGGTGTGGACATGGGCCTACAGTCCATCATCTTGAACCTGGAAAAAATCTCTACTGCATACTTCCCCTGTCCTAGGAAGAAGCGCCCATCCATCTGCCAAACCTCCAACATTAGAAAATAGTGCACCAACCCAAGGTATCTCATTTCAAATTCTGTTGCAAGGTTGACCTTGCAATCTGCTATCAGCTGCTCATCTCTAGTGAGAAATAGGTCATCTACATAAAGCACCAATATAAGAGGCTTCTCTCCTGCAAGAAAGTACAAGTTTGAATCTGCCTTTCTCCGCTAGAAGCCCATCTCTCTCAAGTAGTTGTCAATCCTCGAGTACCATGCCCGAGGTGCCTGCTTGAGCCCATACAAGGCTCTCCTTAGTCTGCACACATGCTTCTCTCTACTGCCAACCTCAAATCCCTCGGGTTGCTCAACATATACCTCCTCCTCAACAACTCCATTGAGGAAGGCGGTCTTCACGACCATCTAATGAACGCTCCAACCCTTCTCTACTACTAATGAAATGATTGCTCGGATTGAAGAATACCTGGCCACAGGAAAGTCAACTCCCTCTCGTTGTGAAAACCCCTTGGCCACGAAGCGTGCTTTGTACTTGTCCACGCTTAGATCCAACCACCTTTTTATCCTCTGGCCTCGGAACTACCTCCCATACATCATTTTTCATAATGGAGGCATATTCCTCCATCATGGACTCCTACCACACCTTACGTCGTGCAGCACTCTTATAACTGGAAGACTCAGCATCAATGAGCTAAGTCATCAATGCCATATATCCAAGTCTCTCTGGTGGTTTGCTTCGTCTGAAGTCCCTCTTTGGAAGCCCTGCCAACCTAGAATAACTGACTGTGGACTTGTACCACTTAAGTTGTGGCCTAGTAATCTGCTCTGGGGGAACTGCATCATGTTGCTCCTCCTCATCATCAACTTGCTCCTGATGATCCTGTCCAACGGTCTCCCTTTGAACACCTGTATCCCGTGTCTGCTCCTGTGATCCTGTCTTCTAACTATGTGCCTTCTGCTCCTGGACTCATGTGCTCTGTCCTTGCTAGTTGTCTACACTTGCTGGCAAATCCTTCGATCTCCTCAATGCACGTTACTCCTCCAACTGCACATCTCTACACACAATAACCTTCCTGCATGTAGGTACATAGATCATGTAGGCTTTGGAAGCCTCACTGTAACCAACAAGTAACCCCTTCACCGTTGTAGGGTCTATCTTTGTCCTCTTCTTTGAAGGGACATGACAGTAACATGCACTGCCCCAGATGCGAATATGACTCACATCTGGCCTAGTACCTGAAAATGTCTCCTCAGGTGTCCGCTTCCCCAAAATTGTGTGGGAACTCCTATTCTGCAAATATATTGCATCGTTGCTCGCCTTTGCCCATAAGAACAATGGCAATCCCTGATCATCAATCATAGCTCGTGTTGCTCCAACCACAGTCTTGTTCTTTCTCTCGACCCCTCCATTCTGTTGAGGATTGTAAGGAACTGTGAGTTCCTTCTTAATCCTCGTTGTTGTGCAATAATTCTCGAACTCCTTGGAGGTGTTCTCTCCCCCATTGTCCGATCTTAAGACCTGAATCTTCCTCCCAGTTTGGTTTTCTACCAGAGCTCTAAACTCCTTAAACCACCCAAAGACCTCATCCTTGGTCTTTAGAAAGTAAATCTAGGTCTTCCTGAAGTAGTCATCAATAAATAGGACAAAGTATCTGGAGCCACTCACTGACTCCACACTCATCAACCCACATACGTCAGAGTGTATCAGATCCAGTACTCGCTTGGACCTATGGAAAGGGTTTTCGGGCATACTTGCCCAACGCACAACCCTTGCAAGGGTCATGCCTCTCAGTTGTAATCTTAGGGTTGTGCCTCCCTCAAATGCCCCAAAGCATCAAGATGAATGTGTGCCATCCTCCTGTGCCACAACTCACCTATATCTATTCTTGGTCAACCCTGGAACATATAACACATCATTGAAACAGAGTGGTTTCCCAGACTCCCTCTAAAATGAAACTGTGCCAACTCCTTGTGCCTTGTAGCGCCTATCATCCCCTAACTCAGTGACTAGATTTGCACCTCCCTCATGTAGCCTAGTAAACCACTCTTTCTGCCCTGTCATATGACAAGATGCACCATTGTTTACAAACCACATGTCTGAAACAGTTGTACTAGACATAAAGGCTATGAAGCAGAAATCCTCCTCAAATGACTTGACAAACTCATCCACCGTTGTTGAAGCTGCCATCTGTGGCTTCTTCTTCTTTCTCTCTGGACACTATGATGCAAAGTGACCCATCTTGTGACACTGGAAGCACTTGACCTTTGAGAATTCAATGTTTTTCTTTCCACCTTTCCTCTTCTTCTTGCCCTTTTCTTTACCTGCAAGGGCCAAGCCTTCTTCCTCCTCTACATGAGTTGAAGATGATGGTTTTGCTTGACCAATTCTAATCTCTTCCTGCACAAAATCATCCCACAGCCGCTGCCAATCAGGGAGCTTCTCCCGAGCTACCACACCATAGATAAAAGCGTCCAATGACGTAGTAAAGCCATCTAGTGCAATACGCACCAACTCAAGATCTCCAGTCTTTTCTCCCACTGCTGCAAGTTCATCTCTAATTTGTGTTATCCTAGTAAGATAAGGTATTACACCCTCACCTTTGGCTATCTTAGTTCCATGCAGTTGGTTGCGTAGAGCCATCACTTTGTTCTCATTTTTGTTTTGGTAAAGGTCACTTAGGGCTTTCCACATGTCTTTTGCCTCAGCTTTTCCTGAGAGATGTGGGACCACATGGTCCTTTATCCTATCAAGAATTAGGCTCTTGGCCTTAGCCTCACCTTTCTTCCAGAAGACCAAATCAGTTGCACTTATGAGAGTTGTTGCCTTGTCACTGACATGCTCTAACACATCATTGACTTCCAATATCGTTGTCATCCTTTCTTTCCAGGTGGGGTGATTTTGGGCCCCTTGTAACCTATCTTCCACCCTCAAACTCATGGCCATTTTCTGAAAGATAAGTTCTCTTACAGTACAAATCGGCCCCAAATACCAAGCAAAATGCTCAACCAAACTCTTCCCCAACACTTGTACGGCCCCTCTCTGCAAATCCCTGAACCAAAACATGCCTAATGAGACCCTTGTGTAAGCCTCTGCATAATATCGTACAGATGTATGCGTGGGTGATGCGTCACTTGGTACAGCGGCCCTCAAATCTAAGATAAAGTCCTCTGCAAATGTTGAAGATGTGTGTGCCAATCTACTTGATGAGTCCTTTGTCTCCCTGCAAACCCTCACACTCAAATCTACAATCAATCTCTCTATAGATCGATCTCTCCTTCTCCTTGTGCGCCCTCTTAGCCCAGCCAATCTCTTTATTCTTCATTGAGCAAGTGAAACCCTAATCTCCAAAAGGATCGAGGGTTGAGATCAACCCTCACCCTCATGATGAGATCAATGGTCAAGATTAAAAAAACCACAACTTAAATTATTTTCACTTTAACTTTAGAAAAAGAACTCAATAAAGTCAACTGAAGATTATAACATATCAACAGTTATTTTCCTAAGTTAGATTGAGGAAAATATTTAATTAATTGACTTAGCCTAAGTTTCATTGTCCTCCATCATCCTAGGACATTGTAATGATGATGGAAGACCTTCCTTGCTACAATCTCAACAGTATTCACCACATCTTACAGAAAACAGAAAGTGATCAAACCAAATGAATCTATGCTCAGTACAAAAGAGAAGATGTCAAGGCCTGCCGGTGCTAAATGCCAAAGCCGAGCAAGGGGGAAGAGAAGCAAGCTCCTCGTTAGAATTATCTATCACTATCAAGAGGCCAATGCACTGTCAGATGATATCAACTGGGTTGTAACCAGGGCCGAGGGGCCTGGCTGCCTTATCCTAGGAGAAGCACCAAGGTGTGGAAGCCATCTATCCTGATGTACAAAGAATATTGCTTTAAATTGAGGGAATTGAAGAAGCAATGTAAAAAAATACTCCTAGCAGACACCAACACCAACCCCAAAAAATACTCCTAGTTAAGATGGAAGTTAAGGAGGATTTCAAGTAAAAAATGGAAAATTATTGTCACGGACAACAAAGAGAACCCTTTAAATATCCCAAAAGAAAAGTTTATTTCATAAATGGAATGATAAAAACTCAAAGAGACGGGCCAAAGCCACAACCAAAAGTGGTGCTTATCCATGATGGTACAATCCACGCAAAGTTGAGTTTGGAATAACAATGAGACGAAGT
>SNQJ01S0242790.1:0-13247 GCA_010110895.2 Picea sitchensis
AAAATGGAATCTGATATTGTTTTGTTGAATCATATTGGTTTATTCTAGAAAATTATTAAGTCCAGTAACCTGACAAAAAGTTTGGTTGAATGCACATTTTTGTAGAGTTAACAATTGACATAACCAAACCAAATTGTTCCACGGTGAAGTGACATGAAGTAGGAACATGATGCTTACAATTTGGGGAATGAAGTTAGAGGAATGGATGTCCATTTGGAAGTTGTTGGCATAGGGGCAGACCCAGGGTTCAACACTTCAACAATGCACCAGCAAAACCCTAACTACCGGCCCTTTTAGAAACACTTGTGAAGTAGATGAATTCTCACTTGAGGTAGAGGCAGTGGTGGTTGCAGGACTCAAATGTATGTAACCTAGCTAGGACACAGATTTGTGATTACACCACTCTAAAAAAGAACTTAGGAGTTAGCATTCATTGGTATTTAACACTTATTCACATCACAGATCCAAACCCTAATTACATAACAACACAGTATTCAACCAGATATAACACATCTAAGCACTTAACATATGGAAACAGATCAAATCTAGCATTCATTCACATCACTAAACACTTAATCTATCATACCAGATTCATATAAACATTCATTACTTCACTAAGATTAAATAATATGAACAATATAACAACCATAATGCACAAAGAAACCATAACACAAGATATACATGGTTCACCCTAATGTGGGGATACGTCCACCAACTCTTCTCTTCTTTATTATCTTCTGTCAATATTCTACAAGAACAGAGCCCAAAAATCCCACTTCGCATAGGACATGAGATCTAAGCGTACCTCGCCAAATCCTCCTTCCCCGAGTTAGGTCACAGTGCAAGCATTCTTACACAGTATTCACACAATCTTCTTACAATCACTTTCACTTAC
Organism: Picea sitchensis; assembly: GCA_010110895.2. Classification (NCBI taxonomy): domain Eukaryota; kingdom Viridiplantae; phylum Streptophyta; class Pinopsida; order Pinales; family Pinaceae; genus Picea; species Picea sitchensis. The sequence continues at coordinate 896 of SNQJ01S0242790.1, forward strand.
CTCTGCAAGTCTTAACACATAGTATGCACAAAACCTCTAGCTCCGCACTAAGCTGATTATACTAGATCTCTTGACTTAGCACACTGGCCCTTCTTACATCACCTAGATTTCTATTTATACATTACAAAATGGGCCTAAACATGGGTAAACCCATGGGCCGACATCCCATACCCGTTACATAAACCCTAATCCCAAAAATGCCCTAAAAAGGGGCCCAGATGTCGTGATCTTCGCTTTGACTTACGCTCTACCTTTGACCCGCATGTCGAAGTCCCAAAAGAGGTCAAACATGACCAAGGTTCTCCAAAACTTGGTCGAGGTCCAACAGGCCCCCAACACTCACCTGTGACTCGTCTCGAGTCACTATGCTCTGGGTAACTCTACCTCAAATGCCTCAAGCTTGGCTCGAGCTGCTTCGACCTGTTTCTTCACCAAGGCCTCCTGCGCAGAGAAATCCTGAATAAATGCCTCAGTCATAGGTCCTTACAAGTGTTGTTCGACTAAGTGACTTCTTGTTCTAGTTTTGTTCCTCATCCTTCAATCTCCTCAAAAAGTAGGCAAGCTACATCCTGGACTGGTTGGAGATTCTGAGTCATTTCCATGACTTTTCTTTGTATGGCATGGACCTGTTGTTGAGTCGTGTGTTGTTCTTGGGATCTTTTCATTCTCTTGACCACTGACAAGGGCTTCAACTGCACTTGTATTGTTGTTGCTTATTTCTTTTCTTCCTAGAGCTATGAATCTAGTGTCCTTAGTTCAAGGTCCTCAGTAAGGCGCTCATAATTCTATGCACTTCGACTACTAAGTTGTTTACATTTGAAGGCTTATGAATTGATTCTATGGACTGCACTTCGGGTATTTTCTTCTCGTTGGTCTCGCACTTCCTGTGGAGTGCTTGGTACTACTTGTAACTCCAATTCTGCTACTCTCTATTGAAGTTGCTAGATCGCCACAACAATCTTCGCTACTTGACTCTCCACTGGATATTCTTCTATCTATTCTAAGCCTGTCACAGAATGAGGTTCTTTGTTGACTGCTTCTTTAACTCCAAAATACTCCATGATTAGTTGTTCTTTCTCTTTCCATATCTACTCTTTATCCTCTTCGAACTTGATTTGGAGGTTGTCCTTCTCTTGTTGTGCAACTCAACGTTTCTCTATGACTTCCTCTTGTTCTTGCTTCAAGGCTACTGAGGCCTGTTCTTTTTCTTCCTGCACATGGCGAAGGTGAGCTTCAGTCACATGAGCTATTCTTCGGAGTTGGGTAGGCTCATCACCCAACTTTTTTTCTTCTTATGGAAAGGGTGCAATGGACACTACACGGCTAGAGTGAAGAGCTTGTTGTACCCCTCTCAACTTTGCTTCAATTATTTCATACATGGTTTCTTGTTTTTCTTTATTTCTCTCCAAAATATCTTCTGAGGCATCTGATATAGTTGTGATAATGAAGTTGAAGTCATTGACCGTGAGCACAGTCTATAGGTTCAGATCAATATCTTTGGACTTCTTCCACGATGTATTTTTCATTGGGGAAACCATTATTTTCCTACATGTCTCTATGTCATTAGGGGGATTTTGTGGCAGTGTTACATTGCCCTGCTTCTGCTTCTCCTCTTCCCCTTCTTTCCCTTCTTTGTCCACTTCATCATATCCTCCTCTGCTAGGTGAATCTCATGCAGCTTCTTCTGATGTTTTGTGTATTTCTTGTACATCTTCCTTATTTTTCTTCCTGCTACTGCTAAGTGCATCATATTCTTCGCGAGTAACCACCAGACTATCAATGAGGTCGGGGTCGAAAAGTTCTACGTATTTAGCTGGCACTAGGGTTTATTCAGGCCATTCATTGGTGATTTCCTCCATGACCTCCTCGGTGAGCTTGTAATAGGAATGAAGATATTCTTTATGTTCGTCTCTGTGTGCAATAATATATATAAAATGCCTATCTCTACATAAATTTACAACTGGTCTGAACCTGTCCAGGGTGTTCAACGTCATTCGAGAGAAAGACTCAATATCCCTCTTTAACTGTAGGTAGTAGGTATGGAACACCGCGTTCAGCTGCCATTTTTTCCCCATATCGCTCGAATACTAGAGCGTGGTGAACTTCACAGCTAGTGGATCGAACGGTTCAATGTCAGGGAAGGTTGCTCCTTCTGGCATCTCCCAAGAAATGAACGCGATGAGGATCAACAGCCAGCTAAAGTGGAACTCATAGCCATGATCCTAATCTTTGCGACAGTCTTGTTCTAACTTTTTGATGAGGTAACTCACTGAGTTCATTTGTAATCCTTCCATGCATTTTCCTGCGAGGTCAACAACAAACCCCGTGACCTGCGTGGGTCTGTTCTTCCTTACTAGCTTACCAACAATCAACTAGCAGGCTAGGCACACTGCACCATTTTGGATGGAGGCTACCTTGCAGCCTCGCTTCCCCTTCTCTACATCGCCATAGGTGTCTTTAATATTCTATGCCAGGGTGCGATCTGCAGCCTTCCCTGGGTAAAATTATTGTGGGTCTGGGTCATGGTGATATGTCTTTCTATCCATAGATAACCACCATGGAAGCACGACAACAAGAGCGTAACGCATGCGTTAACCTCCTGATTCCTTCCAAAATGTGGTATCTTCATCACATCTAAGATAATGGACCTCACGATGTCCATAGTCCATGGTTGGGGGATGATCTTCGACTTCTTCCCCTTGGTCTTGGTCAAATATTTGTGAGGTGCGAGCATGCCATAGCTCTTGTAGTCTCCTAGGTTATAGTCACTGATATTCAAGGTTGGAATCCTCTCCAATTGCGGTCTGACTTCTTGTATTCCCTTCGGGAGGTATGCAATGATGAATGTGTAGTCGAAGTCCCTCAGGACACTGTCATGACTCACCACACTGGCCAGGGGTGGTATGTAGTCAGGTAGGATGGATGGGATTAGCTTCACATTCGCCAAGTCATCACGATGCTTGGTTATTTTCTCATTTACAGCTCGGAATGGTCCAGATCCATGAGCAGTCGATGGGGAGGCTTTCACTCCTCTCGTTGATGAGGCTTGGATGCCTTTGGAAATCACTTTCTCAACCATGAGGTCTATTAGGATCTCTCAGATGGATTTTTTTTCTGTGTTAATTTCTTCCGACATGCACACTCGATATATGATATCTCAGGTCGATGAACACTACTCAATGTAACAGAATGGATTGTGAGGTCTCGATGATCACTACGCGAAATCAACTAGTTATTTTTGGACTCGGAAAAAGTGTTCTCGGTGCAGCGCTCGAGGGGATAAATAGAAAACATCATAATGGACTTTATCAATGGGTAGGAATGCCTCAATCAATGTTATTCCATATGTTATGGCGCGGTCCCAACGATTCAAGGGATAACGTTCCGGTAATGACTGCGTTTCTAGTCATTCTGGGGCATTGTTCTAACAGTTGGGATACCTCCAACGGTCATATCTCTTCGCCATGGCGAGGTGACAATATGTGTTGTACTGATATTCCTATGGAGTCAAATTTATGGAAACCTTCCCTCTACGAAGTCTTCCCTGGAACTTCTTGCAACTTTTCTAACTTTTCCCTCTTCTTACTGAGCTTTCTGGCCTTCTTTCCTGTGATATGAATCACTGGTTTCATCTTTCCATTATCGTTCTTATCTTCTCTTGGCATGATTACTTCGCACTGTGGAGGGTATTTCATAGGGTTCAAGGGTAATACTTATTCTCTTTCGGGGGAAAGTGCTCTACTCTCTTGTACATACATGTGTCTCCAATCTTCCTGTTTCCTTTCAACTTTGGCGTCCATATCTCTGGTCCTCAGTAGCTTTGACTGGTCATATTGTTCTTTCAATAAGTGCGCTATTCTCCTAGCCATGGAATCTCTTAGTTATTTATTTTTCTATTCTGGATCCTTCTCTTCTTGTTTCCTTCGTATATGATCTTTCTCAATCCAAGTTTTTCCTAGCAAGATAGCAAATGGGGCGTTGTTCTCAACAAACTTAACAATATCAAATTATTCTTCTGTCGAAGTTCCATGAGAACTCATAGATGTATGGGTAAGTCTTCCACATAGGGTTATCATATTTCCTCTAAATAATCCTATTCCTCCTAATGAAGGAACCATAGCATGCTTTCCCAAAATTTCCCAAGTTTTTTCTATCATGATATTCACCTGTGTTTCCTCATCTAGAACATAGTCTATGTCGAAGTCTCCTATTCTTGTTTCTATGCACTTTGTCTCTTTTAATACCTCTGATAAGTTGATATCTCTGTGATCATTTAGGGTTTCTTTCTTCTGTAGTAATACAGACTTTGATTCTTTCTGGGGTTCTATCATATCCTTAGTTTATTGTCTTGTCTCATATTCATCTTTTCAACCTTAGCAATCATTCGAGGGAAATCCAAAACTTCATGGTCCATATCTTTGCAGCAAAGACAACTAGGACCTCTACTAGGGAATTCCTTAGCAAGATGTCTCGGTCTTCTGCAACTATAGCAAAGAGTTAATCCTCTCTTTATTTTAAACAATCCCCAACCTTTCTTGTACTACGCACTGGAATCACAGTAACTAACCTGCAAAAAATTCTTTCTAGGATCCTACATCCATTCATTAGTCCAAACATTCTTTATATGCATAGGGATAACATACCTTTCATTATTTCTATCAGATATATTCATATCAAATCGTCTTTCTTCTAACTGTACCCTAGTTTTCAGACTAAGACAAAATTTATCAAACATACCTAGATTCATTATTTCAGAACAAAATGTTTCACTTATCTTACCTTTATCAGAGCACAAAGCTTCAACATATTACCTCTTTTTTTCAGATCAGACTTCTCTTCTTAGCATAGAGCTTCGCAAGTCAAGTAGAATACTGCACACTAAAGTAGTGGATCTACACACAGAGCTTTCTTTTCTTCAGTTCCCAGCAATCACAATTTCAGGTCCCGACAATGGAACCATTTCTTGGCATAGAGTCATACCCAGGGTTCAACGCTTCAATAGTGCACCAAAAAAACCCTAACTACCATCCCTTTCGGAAACACCTGCAAAGTAGATGAAGTCTCACCCGAGGTAGAGGCAGGGGTGGTTGCAAGACTCAAATTCCTACAACCTAGCTGGGACACAGATCTGTGATTACACCACTCTAACAAATAACTTAGAAGTTAACATTCATCAGTATTTAACCCTTATTCACATCGTATATCCAAACCCTAATTATAGAACAACGCAATATTCAACCAAATCAAACACAACTAAGAACTTAGAATATGGAAAGAGAACAAATCTAGCATTCATTCACATCACTAAACACTTAATATATCATACCAGATTCATCTAAACATTCATTACTGCACTAAGCTTCAGTCATATGAACAATATAACAACCATAATGCACAAAGAAGCCATAACACAGGATGTAAGTGGTTCACCCTAGTGTGGGGCTACATCCACAAACTCTTCTCTTCTTTATTATCTTATGTCAATCTTCTACAAGCACAGAGCCCCAAAACCCCACTCCACATAGGATAGGATATCTATGCGCACCTCGCCAGATCCTCCTTCCCCGAGTTAGGTCATAATGCAAGCCTTCTTACACAGTCTACACACAAGCTTCTTACAATCACTTTCACTTTTATATGCAAGTCTTAACACATAGTATGCACAAAGCCTCTAGCTCTGCACCAAACTGATTCTACTAGGTCTCTTCACTTAGCACACTGGCCCTTATTACATTGCCTAGCTTTCTATTTATACATTACAAAATGGGCCTAAACATGGGTAAGCCCATGGGTCAACATCCCATACCCATTACATAAACCCTAATCCCAAAACTACACTAAAAAGGGGTGGGGTTCCCGTGATCTCTTCTTTGACTTGCGCTCCGCCTTCGACCCGCCTGTCAAAGTCTCAAAAGAGGTCAAACATGATGAGGGTTCTCCCAAACGTGGTTGAGGGATAACAACATTTTAAGGATAAAACTCCAATGGGCATGGATAATAGATAGATAAAGACGCGGGCATGATGAAAATCATTAAAAAGTTGCAGAAAGATGTTCAAAATCACTGAGAAGATAACAAAAATCTCATGAAATCCAGGGAGAAACAGGGAGAATTCAACATAAAGTTGATGCAGATCCTGGAAAGAATAGAAAATAAATTGGATGAGGAGAGTGGATCAAGCAAACCAGGAAGTCACAGAAGAACAAAAAGTTATAGCAGGCATCACCAACACTCCCTGATGAATTCCAATAAGAGATCACACAACAACTCAAGTCCATCCCCTATTAGGATGCATAATAGGTCTCGGGTGGATGAGCTACGAAGAGAAAATAACAAAATCAAACATCCTACGTTTGATGGGGAGAAAAAGAAGGATGAAGATGCAGAGACATGGTTGTTGGGCATGAGAAAGTATTTTTAATTGCATAATTATTCTTCTCATGCAGAAGGAATAATTTCCATCTATCAACTCAAAGGAAAGTCATCCATGTGGTGGGATAAACTTGTGCAGGTGCAACACATTAAAGATAAAAATGTTATTTGGAGGGAATTCAAGAATTATTTTGAAAAGAAATACTTGAGTAAGAGGTATTACGATAAGAAAATGAAAGAGTTATCTGAACTCAAGATGGGAAGTATGTCCATTGATGAGTATGAAAGAAGGTTTTTAGAATTGTTGAAGTATTTCTCTTTCATCAATGATGAGATAGTAAATATTCATAGGTATTTGAGTGGTTTTCCATCATTTATTAGTGAAAAAATACAATATGATGATCCCAAAACATTGGAGGATACCATAAGGCGAGCTAAGTGCCTATATGACCAACAAAATTAAAGGCCAACTTTCCAAAAATATTGGGAAGACAAGAAGAAATTCAAGATGGATCAGAGGAAGAAGGGAATTAAGCCACCATTCTTCAGAAATAATTCTCAGGGACAACCAAATTCTAGAGAACCCAGAACAATTRAGACAGGTGGTCAAAGGCCAAGGCAACAACCTATTCAATGTTGGGGTTGTAAAGGTGATCATATGTGTAGATATTGTCCTCACCGAAGTGACAAAGTGAGAGTTGTTCACAATGTTCACCGAGTTGAAACAATGGGGGACATGGGCAGAAATGTATCAAGGATCTATGGAACCCTGGACAACAAGAAAGAAGAGTATCAATCATATATGATTGAAGTGGAAGGTATGATCAACAATGAAACCATTACTATTTTAATTTATTTAGGAGCTATTCATAGTTATATAGATCCTAAGATGGTGGAAATTTTTCATTTTCCAAGAAACAAGCATGGAAAATATTGGTTGGTGCAACTAGCTACTAGAGCCAAAAGAAAATTCAACGAGATGGTTAAGTCATGTCTTATGGACATGAATGGACTGAGCACAAGGGAAGATTTGAACATCTTGACTTTAGGTTCTTATGACTGCCTAATTGGTATGGATTGGTTAGACCAACACCATGCCATATTAGACTGTCATGATAAGGAATTCACTTGCCTGGATGAGAAAGGAAATCAAAGAATGGTCCAAGGAATTCCTAGGGTAGTGACTATCAAAGAAATTTCAGCAATGCAGTTGAAGAAATGCTATAGGAAAGGTTGTCAAATATTTGCAGCCCATATGGAGGAAGCACCTAAGGATAAGGTGCCAAATGTGGAGGATCATGCAGTCATGAAAGATTTTGAATATGTGTTCAAGGAGGTACCAGGACTACCCCCAAAGAGAGATATTGATTTCTCTATAAATTTAATGCCTGGAGTAGCTCCAGTGTCAAGGACTCCTTACAAAATGAGTACACCAAAGCTAAAAGAGTTGAAAATGTAGCTTATAGAACTTCTGAAGAAGGGGTATATACACCCAAGTGTGTCACCCTGGGGTGCCCTAGTCTTGTTCGTGAAAAAGAAAGATGGGACATTGACATTGTGCATCAATTTTCGACAGTTGAATAAAGTGACTATAAAGAACAAGTATCCTCTGCCAAGGATTGATGATCTCTTTGATCAATTGAAGGATGAAAAGATATTTTCCAAGATAGATCTCAGGTCAGGATACCATCAGGTAAGGATTAGAGAGGAATATATTAGAAAGACTTCCTTTAGGAAAAGGTATGGCCATTATGAGTTCATAGTGGTGCCATTTGGGTTGTCAAATGCACCGGTTGTTTTCATGTGCTTAATGAATAGTGTTTTCTGAGAATATTTAGACAAGTTTGTCATTGTATTTTTGGATGACATCCTTGCATATTCCAATTCAAAAGAAGAGCATGAGAATCATTTGAGTATGGTGTTGTAAGTGCTAAGAGAGCATCTGTTGTATGCCAAATTAAGAAAATGCTCATTTTATCAAAACATAATACACTACTTGGGGCATATCATTTCAAAAGATGGAATAATAGTGGACCCTGAAAAGATAGAGCCCATTAAAGGGTGTAAATCACCTAAGAATTTGACAGAATTCAGATCCTTCATGGGTCTAGCTGGTTACTACAAAAGGTTCATTGCAAGGTTTTCAAGAAATATCTCACCCCATGACTTCCTTGTAAAGGAAGGGGAATAAATTTCAATGGACATAAGAATGTGAAAGAAACGTCCACCAATTGAAGCAGTTGTTAACGAGTGCTCCAATTCTAAGGATTGCAGATCCAAATTAAGTTTTTGTGGTTTGCAAAGATGCGTGCAAAGAAGGACTTGGTGGAGTCCTCGGTCAAAATGGGTTTGTTGTATGTTATGAATCAAGGAAGTTGAAGGAGCATGAAAGGATCTATGCCACTCATGATTTGGAGTTGGCATCCATAGTGCACGTGTTGAAGAAGTGGAGGAACTACCTCATGGGAAATAGGTTTGAGTTGAGGAAAGACCATGATGGTTTGAAATATTTATTTGATCACCCAACTCTAAATGCCAGGCAAAGCAGATGGTTAGAGTTTCTCAGTGAATATGAATTTGATATAAAGCATATCAAGGGGAAAGAGAACAAACCAGCTGATGCACTCAACAAAAGAGTGCATGAGTTGCATGTTACAACCATTAGCATGTACCAATCAGATTTTAAATACAGAATTGTGGAGGCTGCAAAATCAGATTTGCAATACATGTAATTAGTAACCAAATTGCAGCAAGGTAAAATGCAGCAAAAAGTTAAGGATTATGAATTGGGAATTGATGGAATCCTCCTATATAGAAGAATATTTCATGTACCCAACTCTTTTGAATTGAGGAGTGTGATTTTAAAATAAACGCATAAGTTTCCTTATGCAGGACACTCAGGATATCAGAAAACAATTTCAGCAGTCAAAACCCAATATTATTGGCCAAACATGAAGAGGGAGATTGTTGATTTTATTGCCAAATGTTTGGAATGTCAAAGGGTAAAGGCTAAGAATAGAAAACCAGCTGGTTTACTGCAGCCATTACCCATTCCTGAGTGGAAATGAGAATTTGTAAAAATGGATTTCATCATGGGATTTCCCAGAACAAGCAAGCAGCATGATGCAATCATGGTCGTGGTGTACAATCTTACTAAAGCTTCCCATTTCATTCCTATGAAGACTACTCATAAATCAACTAATGTTGTTGATATTTATATGAGGGAAGTAGCACGCTTACATGGCGTACCCAAGACAATTGTGTTTGACAAAGAACCAAAGTTTACCTCAAAGTTTTGGAAGGGGTTATTCAAGGGGTTCAGAACAAATATGAACTTCAGTACAACATATCATCCTGAGTAGGATGGGATAACAGAAAGGGTAAACCAAGTGATAGAGTACATGCTAAGGATGTATGTGATGGAAAACCCATCTAAATGGGAGGATTATCTACACTTGGTAGAATTTTCCTACAATAATGGGTATCAAGTATCATTGAAGATGAGCACATTTGAAGCACTTTATGGCAGAAATTGAAACACCCCCGTAAGTTGGGACAACCCAGCTGATAGGGAAGTGGTTGGTCCAGAGTTGCTCAAGGAAATGGAAGAACAAATGTTGAATATTAAGAAGAATTTGAAGGCTTCCCAAGACAGGAAGAAAAGTTATGCTGATAAGAACATAACTCATGGGGAATTTAAAGTAGGGGATCATGTATTCCTGAGAGTGAAGGCCAACAAAAGATCCCTGAAGTTGGAAAATTGTTTAAAGTTGGAAGCTCGATATTGTGGGTCATTTGAAATCCTAGAGAGGATTGGTCCAGTAGCATATAGGGTTGCATTGCCTGCATGCATGTCTATACATAATGTATTTCATGTGTCATTGTTTAAGAAATATATACCTGATGGTAATCATATTATTTATTGGAATGTGAGTTAGGTGGAGAAAGAAAGTGTTTTTCAGGTGCATCTGGTGCATACACATGATCGGAAAAGAAAGCATCTCTGGAATCGATCCATAGGGATTGTAACAGTTTTGTGGAACTAGTATGGTCCTGAGGACACGACATAGGAACATGAGGATGCTATCTGGGCAGAATACCCTCATCTTTTTGAATATTTTGGAAAGATTGTTGTTGTTGTGTAAGTATGTTGCATTGAGGACAATGAAAAAATAAGGGGAGGGGATTTTAACACACCAAAGTCGAGCCCCTACTGAATTGTAATTATTTTTATAGGCTAGTGAGCCAAGTGTTTATAAGATGAAGACTTATATGTTTATTAGGATGGAGAGCCTAGATGCTTAAGGCCATGAGCCTAGTTTTTGTATATGTAAATCCACATATCATTAATAAAATTACATTGTTGCGTGTAGACCAACCACAAAGAAAGAGTTATGGGGGACTAAGCTCCAATAGGTAGGGTAAGGGAGGGGGCTAAGTGTCTGGGCCTAAGGGCTAGGCTAGAGGGCTTACATCTAAAGGAATAATATTTTATTATTATTTCCCAAAGGCTATGGCTGACATAATCTGTGTTGTCCTAAGTTCCTGGAAAGGGAACGAGTGCTAAGTGGAACTCATGTAGCTATAGGAAGATGGGTGTCAACCTAGGTGCATGTAGTTATAGCTGAAAATCCTTCTCATTGGGGGTTCTCTTCCCACTTTGGCATTTCCCCCCATCCTTGCATCTAGACTAGTTTCAAGTTTCCTCACGACCCTTACAATTCTCTGTAGGTATGTCACCCTTCTCGATTCACCAGGATTCACGCATTGAACCAATTCTCCCTCATCATCACCTCTGTATCTAGCACGCACCTTTGGAATCTTGTAGTTGTACTTGAGTTATCATGTGTGTCTCCTGTGAAGCCCGACGCACCCTGCACCTTTCGTAAGTTGTACCATGCCTTAACGGTTTGTTGTTATAGCCCACATAGTTCCTTGAATGAGTGTGGCTTGCTACCATCATCTGTTCTACACTAAGATTTGTTGTTTCCATCGCCTTTTTTGGAACTGGATTAGAAGATGGACTAAAGAAGTAAGTTGTAAGGCATGTGGTTTGAAGAGGCGGGTTGTCAAGCCAATGGACTGAAGAAGCAAGTTTTCAGGCCTGCAAGAAACTCTCTCTAGGTGAGAGAGGTTGTTGGGGACTAACACTTAGGGTTTTATCATGCATGTAGAAAATACCTAAAGATTCCTACTTTTTACTATCATCCTAGACCTGATCCCCATTATTCTTAAGAAAATACATAGTTAAGAAGATCAAGTGAACATACCTTATTTCTGGCGCTTAGTATCGATCCCTCTTCATGCTTGGTCACTCTTTGACTGCAAATCTCCTCCCAAGGCTGACCTGCATTCACAAAAGACAAACAAAGAGCTCCACATGCATTTGATCTATGGATTAATGGGTTAGAGATTTAATCAACATGTACGCAATAAACAATGAAAACCTCATATGGTGGGAAGAGCAAAGTACTTCTTTACCATTAGCTTCACTAAAGCAACTTACAATGATGAATTTGACCACTACTCCATGAATTTGGTCCTGGGATCCTCTTTTACTATGCACCAACTGCTAACACACTTGCTTCTCTTCTTCGTTGAAATCACAAAATGGTTGCAGAATCTTGGGCAAAGGGGCATACGGATTCGGGTAGAGTTTCTTTACTATTTTCCTCCTCCTTTCAAATGGGACCCCTATCCCTTCTTTTATAGGCTAGAAGGAGCTAGGTATTTATTTGAATGATTGGCCATGCATGGTCAAAAGGTTTAGTTAAATTACCCAAAACTGTGTGTTCCGTCAACAACTTTCCATTTTTTGTGCTTTTGTAGGTACACGCGTGTTGTTGGGTATTCTACCCTACGGACTAATAAGCTAGGGCTCTAAACTTATACACAGAAAATGACCCTTAAGATTCAACTTTTAACCTTCTACCCAAAATCTCAACCCCTTTTCGAGCAAACAATGGAAGAATTAACTCAC
>SNQJ01S0242791.1:0-13376 GCA_010110895.2 Picea sitchensis
CGTCATTACAAAGGTCGCAAGTGTCGCATTTTGCTCACAAGGTCACAAGTGTCGCATATTACTCACAAGTGTCGCAAGTTTCAGGGAATCATATTGCCATGATGCCTATGTCGTGCCTATAACGACATGAGAAGGACACTTGAAATACCTCAAACATTTGATTTGGGAGAGGAGAAATGAGTCAGCAGTCTTGCAAACCTTTTGCCATCTGAAAGCACCTCAAAAACTGAGTTTTTGGAGGGGAGCGCTCCCCTATACCTCTTCTAGGAGCACCGACACTCCCCCTTACACTGTCTGGGAGCGTTATAAAGCTCCTCTGGCCCTTTTGAGGGAGCGCTATGGATTTTGAAAGCACTGGCACCCCCCTAAATCCTACTAGGGAGCGCTATAGTGATCTGATGGTCCTTTTGAGGGAGCGCTACCTATTCTAGGCAGTAGTTGAGTTGTTGAGATGAATGGGGGAAGGATCCTTTCATTCTTGGAAGGCAGTTGGATTCGAATCCCTAGTCCAACCATGATCTTAGGGCAGGTCCTCAACTAAAGGAGGCAAATCCTCAACTTCCCCAAGGATATCTCAAGTGGTTAAAGCCTCTCCAAGGCTATATAAGAAAGCTTTCTAATGGTGAAAGGGGACTGGAAAAGAGAGAATCACACCAAACTTATGATCTCATAAGTGGTGCTGGAACGGGGGAAGAATTGCTAGCATGAAACCTATGATCTCATAGGAAACACACAGTCAGCTAAAGGAGAGTGATCAGTGAAGCTGCTATCATCTAGGTCGTGGATCTTTCGAGCAAGGGATAGATAAGGANGATTTGGGAGAGGAGAAATGAGTCAGCAGGCTTGCAAACCTTTTGCCATCTGAAAGCACCTCAAAAACTGAGTTTTTGGAGGGGAGCGCTCCCCTATACCTCTTCTGGGAGCACCGACACTCCCCCTTACACTATCTGGGAGCGTTATAAATCTCCTCTGGACCTTTTGAGGGAGCGCTATGGATTTTGAAAGCACTGGTGCCCCCCTAAATCCTACTAGGGAGCGCTACAGTGATCTGATGGTCCTTTTGAGGGAGCGCTACAGTGATCTAATGGTCCTTTTGAGGGAGCACTACCTATTCTGGGCAGTAGTTGAGTTGTTGAGATGAATGGGGGAAGGATCCTTTCATTCATGGAAGGCAGTTGGATTCGAATCCCTAGTCCAGCCATGATCTTAGGGCAGGTCCTCAAATGAAGGAGGCAAATCCTCAACTTCCCCAAGGATATCTCAAGTGGTTAAAGCCTCTCCAAGGCTATATAAGCAATCTTTCTAATGGTGAAAGGGGACTTGAAAAGAGAGAATCACACCAAACTTATGATCTCATAAGTGGTGCTGGAACGGGGGAATAATTGCTAGCATGAAACCTATGATCTCATAGGAAACACACAGTCAGCTAAAGGAGAGTGATCAGTGAAGCTGCTATCATCCAGGTCATGGATTTTTTGAGCAAGGGATAGACAAGGAGGACTTGGTAGAGCTGCTGCAATTAATCTATGGCTGTAAGCAATGTTTTGTCCTCATTAATATAATTTTCTTGGCCTGTTTCTTTCTATTTTGTGTCTGATCTTACATGAACTTATCGTTGATAGATAGATCTATTTTCAAGCTAATATTAATAGACTAGGAAGTGGTCGTACTGTTGTTTTGTCTACAGGGCTCATCGAGGAGCGAAAGGTTGGAGCTCAACTCGGAGCGTGTAGGGACAAACGTCGATAAAATGGTACTTGTGTTCTCCTTCCTCCTCATGCATTAGTTTGTATAGATCTGAAAGGAAGTCAATGTCCCCGTTAAGCACTTTCTGTCTTAGAGTTAAGAGTCTAGCTCTTTGAGGCAATCTACCTGTCCGCAGGGAGATTTTCCTTCAACACTCCCACCACTACATTCTTTTCGACCTCGCTCCATTTCACATAAGTCTCGACAATGCTTCAGGTGATACCTCCTTCCCTTGCGGAAGGTTGAATATGCCAAGGCTCTAGACTACAACATTGTCTTTGTTGGAAAACTATGAGAACACTGGTCTCCAATCATGCACCAACATACCATGTCTTGTTTCACAATGTGAATTTTTGCTTTGATTTAGGTTCTTTATTCTCCATATAATTTCACTGGAAAATCGTAAGTGATTTTGTGAGACACTTTTTTATTTGGGATACTAAAAAATTTCATGTGTTATTTTGCAATTCATAAAAAAAATCTAGCCTAACATGTTTCTATCATTTAAATCATGTCTTCTTTCATGTATTTGTGTCTAAACTTATGTGATTTAATTTGATTTTTAATCTTTTTATGCAATATTTTTCATATGACCATTAAAAGGATAGTCATGTCAATCAAATCTCATACCATAATTTTATGTAGGAATGTATATTTTTTCCCGATGATACCTCGTTGTCTAAAAGGTCTAATTTTTTAATGGAAAAATCATACAACCATTTACAAATGCTTTTACAAATTTTCATAAATATGTCCCCAGATATTATTCATCAAATTATTCAATAGGTTGGAGCGTTTTTGGATCAAAGGCACATAATTTGTTTTTTTGTGTCCATCCTTTGTCGCAAAAGTTGGTTTTCCAAAAACTAGTGATGGATGTGGATTTATCATTTGAGATTGTTGACTTCTGAAATTAGTGTTCACTTAAATCAATCTTTAAAAAATCCATAGCCCCTTTGATACAATCCAAGAATATATCCATATGAGATGAAGCATCTATGTGTAGGGCCTTTTTTTGTATAATGGTCACATTGTTGAGTAGTTGATAAGCTATGCAAATCGATTTTGTTCCATTGCTCTTCCTCACTATGATATTTAAAGATTTGAGGATACATTAATATTTGAATAAATATTTGGTTTTGATATTTTTCCTTGTAATATCCCCAAGTCAGCCAGGATGGGATATTATATTCTTCCATGCAATTATGTTGTTCCTGGTTGTCATTTTTCTACAAATACTTTTCATTCATTCTATTAAAATACATTCCGTCAAACATATTGCAGGCAATCTAGATAAACATGGATAAACAAAAATTATGGAGTATTTTATTATAGGTGAAGATATGAACACCACAATGACAAATCTCTAGTGGCTGCTACAACGACTACAAATGTGTAATTTTTTAAAAATTAATTTTCCATATTGTTTAAATTAAAAAAAAAATGGATGATTTTGAGAATTTTTATGATTGGGTGATTCTAAAAGTCTAAATTATAGCATGTTTGTCACCAAATGTTTGGGTTTGAGTTTTATTTTGTTAGAAAATTTCTTCGTATCTAGTTTTAATGTCTTTTTCATATTGAAACTTCTTATTTTTAATTTTCTATGTTTCTAAGATTTCTTAGGCCATTTGGTGAAACTTTCTGTTTGGCGGTTCTAAAAGCATAAATTATGGCATGTTACACGTTGGGTGATTGGGTTTGAGTTTTTATTTTATCATATTTATGTTAGAAAATTTCTTGGTATCTGGGTTTAATTTATTTTCCATGTTGAAACTTCATAAGGTTTTAACTTTTTATTTTTCATAGTTGGGAGTGGATCAAGAGAGTCAAACATGTGATCCCCCCAAATTTGGGGGAAATATCTCACATTTGGCTCATGACTGGGCTAATCCTCGAGACTACAAAACTCGTTGTTTATGTTTACATTCTTTTTTATGTTAAAAAATATTATATTTTAATTTCTTGTTCATATGGCTTAATTGAGATTTCTGGGCAAAGTCTTAAATTAAGTGGTTTAAACCTCTTTATATTCATATACTTAATAAGAATAATAGGTATTATTTTGTGTCATTTATGTATTAATTTTGAAATATTAAATCATGCCCTATACTGACTTGTAATGTAGGTATTTGGCTTAGTTTTCTCATCTTCATATTTTTTTTATTGAAAACTTGAACGAGTTCAAGTTTTCCTCATTTCACTTTGAAATTTCATATTTCATTTTAACCATGTTCCTAGATCATTTGTCGATAGATCTAAGTGTGATAAATGTTGGTAATTTCCATAATGTTGTATTTTATAATTTTGAGTGTCAAGGTTTTGTAAATTCATGCATTTCAATGCTCTCAAATAGAGTATGAAACATTGACTATGATTAGATGAAACTTGGTTAGTGAGTAAGTACATGATCACTTCTCCTTTGTACATTTTTCCTTGTTATTGAGTCCTATATCATGTCAACTTTAGACGATCCCACTTAAATTAAGATTTGACCAGGGGTTGAGAAATGATATAGCTTCTGCAAATACTACCTTCTAGACATCAGATTCTGGAAGCAATAAACCAATATTTTGTTGGTCCCATTGGACTAGAGATGTAAATACCAATGGCACATTGTGGAAGCTATTTATTTTCTTCAATTGATCTTCAAATTCCCGAATTTAATGGATTTTCTCATTGTTGGGATCATAGTTTTGTAATTTGTAAGGAATTATTTTGATTGTCACACCATCTGGCTCTATAATATTGTTGTCCTCGTACAACAATTTGTAGCGACATTGTTCACCACACTATTCAATTTTATAGATTCCATAAGATTCTCGATTGTATCTTTCCAACAACATAGAGATCCACTTGTAATTTTGAATGATGTGCGTCTGTATTTATTGATGAAGACCAATTTTGGGGGTCATTAAGATCAAGTTATCTATGTGTTCAATCCTTAGAACTGTGGGTTATGGACTCANATTGTATCTTTCCAACAACATAGAGATCCACTTGTAATTTTGAATGATGTGCGTCTGTATTTATTGATGAAGACCAATTTTGGGGGTCATTAAGATCAAGTTATCTATGTGTTCAATCCTTAGAACTGTGGGTTATGGACTCATGAAATGGATTGGTGTTGGCACAGGGGTAGACCCAGGGTTCAATGCTACACCAACGCACCAACAAAACCCTAACTACAGACCCTTTCAACAACACCTGTGAAGCAGATGAAGTCTCACCTGAGGTAGAGGCAGGGATGGTTGTAGTACTCAGATGTCTGCAACCTTAGCTGGGACATATATATGTGATTCTAACACTTAAAAAAGCACTCAAAAATTAACATTCATCAATATCCAGTCTTATTTACAGTGCAGTTAAACCCACTCTTGATCACCTAGATCCAACTCTAGCACTTATCCATCCCCACTTAGCACTTAGCACTTTCAATCACATAGATTGGACTACAACCATCACTTGCATCTAGCCAAAGGGAACTTATCCATTCATACTCACTACATCACCTTGGAATCTATTTATACATACAAAATAAGCCTAAGCATGGGTAAACCCATGGGCCGACATTCCCATACATGTTACATAATCCCGAATCTGAAAAAGGGCCCTAAAAGGGGCCGAGAGCCTGCGATCTCCACTTCGTCTTGCGCTCTGCCTTCGACAGCCTGTCGAAGTCCCAAAATTAGGTCAAACATGACCAAGGATCCTAAAAACTTGGTCAAGGGCCAACATGCCCCCAACACTCACCTGTGACTCATCCCGAGTCACTCTGATTTGACTAGTTCTGCTTCAAAAGCCTCGATCTTGGCTCGAGCAGCTTCGACTTGTTGTTGTGCCATGCCCTCTCGGCCAGTGAAATATTGTATGAATGCTTCATTGACAGGTCCCTCTAGGCACTGTTCAACTGCAGTGACGATTTTCTCTAATTCTTCTCCTTGACCTTCGATCTCTGTGAACAATTGGTAAGCCTTATCTTGTACAGGTTGGAGCCTCTGAGTCACTTCCATGACTTTTCTCTGGATAGTGTGGAATTGTTTCTGGGTGGTGCACTTCTCCTGGGATCGTTTCATTCTTTCCATAGCTGACAGGGGCTTCAACTGCTCCTGTATCGTTTCTTCTTGATACTTCACCTCTTGGAGTTGTGGCTCTAGTGCCTTCAGTTCTGGATTCTCAATGAGTTGCTCATAGGTTTGGGAACTACGATAAGTGAGTTTCTTACATTCCATGGAAAGGGCCTTTATTCTCTCAACTGCGCTTCGAGCAATTGCTTCTCTTTGGTCCCTCACATCCTACAGGGTGTTGGGCACTGCGCGGAGATCTAAGTCTGCTATTTGTTGTTGTAGCTGCTGGATAGATTTTGTGAGCTGCTCTACTTGATGCGTGACTCGATCTTCTGCTTGTGGTTCTAAGCCTATCACAGAGCAGAGTGCTCTATTGACTACTTCCTTCACATCGAGGTTCTCTTTGAGCATTTGTTCTTTTTCTTGTTGCATATGTGATTTATCTTCTTCAAACTTTGTCTGGAGAGAAAAATTCTCCTGCTCTGCAACTCTGCGTTGTTCTACAAGTATGCCTTGCACTTGCTTCAAGGCCTGGGTGGCTTGTTTTGTTTCTTCTTGTGCGTGACAAAGGTGAGCTTTGACAACATCAGCTAGTCGATGGAGTTAGACTGGATCATCTCCCAACTTTGGTTCTCTTGATGGTAGGGGAGAAGTCGACACTACGCGGTTGGATTGAAGGGCCTATTGTACCCCTCAGAGTTCAACCTCAATTCTATCATATATTTCCTCCTAATTAGCTTCTTTCTTCTCCACTATTTCCAGTGAAGTGTCATTTAGAGATGCGATGATGAAGTCAAAATCATCGACAGTAAGAACAATATTCATCTTGGTCACGATGGCTTTCGATTTATTCCAGGAAGAAGGTTTCAGGGAAGAAACCTTCCTCTTATTCAGGAGATCGGTCTCATCTCTGGGCGGTGTTACTTCGCCTGGATTCTGTTCAACTCCTTTGTCATTTATCTTTTCTACTTCATCATCACCCCCTTGGTCAGGTGATACTGAAGCAGTGTTTCCTGAGGTGCTTCTTAAATCTTGGACCTCTTCTGTCTTCTTCGTTTTGCTGGGTCTGGGTGTATCATGTTCTTTATGCGTGGTCTCTAGGCTGTCAGGGTCAAACATCTCTGCAAGTTCTGCGGGAATAATGAGGTCTGCGGACTAGTCCTTAGTGATCTCTTCCTGGTCTTCTTTCGTGATTTTGTAGTATGACTAAAGATGGTCTTTATGTTCATCGACTCATGCTGTAATGTAGATGAAGTGTCGATCTGTGCAAAAATTCATCATGGGTCAGAACCTATGTAGGGTGTTCGGAGTCATGCGAGGTTCAACTTCAATGGCTCTCTTCAATTGAAGTTAATATGTATGAAAAACAACGTTCGACTGCCACTATTTGTTCATATCACTCGAGTACAAGAGTGTGTTGAACTTCGCGGCAAGCGGCTCGAATGGTTCAATATCTGGAAAGTTCATACCTTCTGACATCTCCTAGGAAATAAAGGCAATGAGGATCAAGAGCAAACTAAAGTGAAACTTGTAGCCCTGATCCTGTGCTTCGCGACAGTCTAGTTCCAACTGATTAACTAGGTACTTCACACAGTTCATCTGCAGGCCTTCCACACACTTCCCTGCGAGGTCAACAACAAAGCTTGTGACCTGTGTAGGTTTGTTATTCCTTACTAACTTTCCAGCTATGATCTAGAAGGATTGGTGCACTGCACCATTCTGGATGGAGGCTACCTTGTAGCATCGCATCCCCTTTTCAATATCGTCGTATGTATCCTTTAGCTTCTTCTCTAGTGCGCGATCTGTGGATTTTCCTGGATAGAACTCCTACAGGTCGAGTCCTTGCATACTTAATCCTGTGATCCTATGGATCAACTTTGGATCGATTGTAATACGGAGGTCTATCCATAAGTAACCTCCATGCTAACATGAAAGAAATATCTTGACATAGGCGTTGAATTTCTGGTGCCTTCCGAAGTGTGTGATCTTCATTACATTTAATAGGGTGGACTACACGAGGTTCATCGTCCACGGCTGGGGGGTTATCTTTGAGTTCTTACCCTTCGTCTTGGTCAGGTATTTATATGGGGCAAGCATGCTATAGTTCTTGCGATCTCCGAGGTTGAATTCATTGAACTTCAAAGCTATGATCTTGTCCTGTTGCGCTCGAACTGTGCGTATCCCCTTCGAGAGGTACGCAGTAACCATGGAGTACTCGAAATATCTTCGTACGCTATCTCAACTCACTGCGCTAGCCAGAGGTAGGATGTAATCAGGCAATATGGTCGGGATCAACTTCACATTTGCTAGGTCATCTTTGTGTTTGGTTCTCCTTTCCGCTGATGGTTGGGGTGATCTGGCTCTGCCAGTAGTAGACAGAGAGGCTTGCAGTCCTCTCGTCGATGACGCTTGAATACTTGCATACATTTCTCTTTTAGACATTACTCTTTCAGTAATTAAGTCAATGATAACTTCTTCAACAATTTTCTCTGCAGTGATAACCTCGTCCGACATGCACGCTCGTGGTTGAATATCTCAGGTTCGAAGAGTAACTAGTCAATGCAACGAGATGTATGGAAATAACACAATGATCACTATGCAAAATCAACTAGTCTGCAGACTTATATTCACAGTTAGAAAAAGTGTTCTTGTTGTGTGGCGCGACAGGATAAATAGATAAATTGGAAACAAATCACTTGCAACAGGTGAGAAGCCTTCATTAACTCTGTTATG
Organism: Picea sitchensis; assembly: GCA_010110895.2. Classification (NCBI taxonomy): domain Eukaryota; kingdom Viridiplantae; phylum Streptophyta; class Pinopsida; order Pinales; family Pinaceae; genus Picea; species Picea sitchensis. The sequence goes on from SNQJ01S0242791.1 coordinate 8,547, forward strand.
TCCGTTATGGCGTGGTCCCAACAGTTTGGTGGCGAACTTCCTGATAATAAATGCCTTTCTATCCGTTCGAGCCTTCGGTCTAACAGTTATACTGTCCCCAATGACTATATTTCATCACCATGGCGAAGTGTCATGTGATGCAGTTCTGATATCCCGACGAAGTTCCAATTTTGCAAATTTTCCTTTTGTGAAGTTCTCTCTGGAACCTGTTGTAACTTTTCAATCTTAGCTCTCTTCTTACTTAGTTTTCTAGACTTCTTTCCAGTGAGATTCATCTTGGTATTTCTTTTTCAATTCTGATTCTTATCTTCTTTTGACAGAGTAACTTCGTGCTGGTAATATTCTTTCCTAGAAATCAGGGGTAATACTTCATCTCTATCTAGGATAGGTAATTCAGTCTTCTACAAATATTCTTGTGTTCTTCCCACTTTGACATCCAATTCTTTGGTTTTAAATATGTTCGCTTGGTTATGCTATTCTTCAATCAAGTGTGTGATCCTCCTAGTCATGAAATCTTTTAACTCTTGCTTCTTCTACTCGAGGATTTCTTCTTCTTTCCTTCTGGCCTGATCTATTTCAATCCAAGGTTTTCCTAATAACATAGGAAATGGAACGTTGTTATCAATAAATTTAACAACTTCAAATTCTTCCTCTGTCGAAGTTCCATGAGCACTCATAGATATCTGGGTGAGCTTTCCACATAGGTTTATCAACTTTCCTCTAAATAAACCTATTCCTCCCAATGAAGGAATCATAGCAGGCTTTCCTAGAATTTCCCAAGTTCTTTCTGTCATAATATTCACCTGTGTTTCCTCATCCAGAACACAATCAATGTCGAAGTCTCCTATTCTTACTTCAATGCATTCTTTTTATTTGTATATCTCTGGTAAGCTGACATGCCGGTGGTCATTCAAGGTTTCTTTCATCTGTAGCAATACTTTGTCTGATTCTTTCTGGGGTTCTGTCATAATATCAGTTGCTTTACCTTTCTCGTGGTCTTCTTGTCTCATATTTATCCTTTCAATCTTGGAAATCATTATAGGGCAATCCAAAACTTCATGGTCCATAGATTTTCAATAGAGGCAACTAGGTCTTCTTCCAGGGAATTCCTTAACAAGATGTCTTGGTTTTTTGCAACTGTAACAAAGAGTTAATCCTATCTTTCTCTTAAATGATCCCCAACCTTTCCTGTAATGCACACTAGGATCATGGTATCTAACCTGCAAAAAATTCTTTCTAGGATCCTTCATCCATTTGTTAGTCCAAACATTCTCTCTATGCATAGGTATAACATATCTTTCACTATTCTTATCAGATCTACTCATATCAAATCTTCTTTCATCTATTAGTGCCCTATTTTTCAAGCTAGGACAAATATTATCAAACATACCTAGATCCATACTTTAGAAACACAAATTCCCACTAATCTTATCTTCAACAGAGCACAAATCTTCCAAATCTAAAACTTTTCACTATTCTTGCCTCTATCAGAGCACAAAGCATTCAGATATTACCTCTTTTATTCAGACCGGGCTTCTTTTATTAGCATAGATCTTCACAGATCAAGTAGAATACCATGCACTAGAGCGACGGATCTACGCACAAAGCTTTCACAATTTGAGGTTAGATATTTTCACAAAGCTTCTTTTTCCTCAGTTCCCAACAATCACAGTTTTAGATACTGACAACGAAACCATTTGTTGGCATAGGGGTAGACCCAGGGTTCAACGCTACAAAAATGCAACAAAAAACCCCTAAATACTGGCCCTTTCAGTAACACCTGCAAAGCACATGAAGTCTCACCCAACGTAGAGGCAGGGGTGGTTGTAGGACTCAAATGTCTACAACCTTAGCTAGGACACAAGTCTGTGATTCTAACACTTAACAGAGCACTCAACAATTAATATTCATCAATATCCAGTCTTAGTTACAACATAGTTAAACCCACTCTTGATCACCTAGATCCAACTCTAGCACTTAGCCATCCCCACTTACCACTTACCACTTTCAATCACATAGATTGGACTAAAACCATCACTTGCATCTAGCCAAAGGGCACTTAGCCATTCATACTCACTACATCTCCTTGGAATCTATTTATACATACAAAATAGGCCTAATCATGGGTAAACCCATGGGACGACATTCCCATACCCGTTACATAATATTGAATCCCAAAAATCACCCTAAAAGGGGTCGAGATATAGTGATCTCCGCTTCATCTTGCACTCCACCTTCGACAACCTGTCGAAGTCCCAAAATTAGGTCAAACATGACCAAGGATCCTCAAAACTTGGTCAAGGGCCAAAAATTGGTCACATCCATACCATAAATAAACACTAAAAATCTCTTTTAGTTCAACACCTTGGATTATAACGATGCTCTTCTTCACACTAGACAGTCGTGAACTTCATAGTAATTCCACCCTTCTTGAGTGTAATTCAACCCCTAAGTATCCTTTTAAGGGATAGGGAATTAAATTTTTTCTTTCCTCAACTATCTCAAAACCTCTTCCTGAGCATACCATCATCTTCTACTGGTCGAGATCTTTCCAACGACTACAACCATGCTCAATTCCGAGCTTAGGATACAAATTTATAGCCTCTAAAATTTCTTGGGCCTTCATTGGTCGATGACCATCTCATTACCATGTCGCATCCACATGGTTTCTTAATACTCAGGCCAAGGAACATGGAAATGACACATTAGATTCATGAGCCTGACCCTTTTGGCCCACATTTCGTCGTCGTCAAGATTTCTTATCTCGTGGTTCACTCTCACTATCCCAAAACATCCGACGATGATACACCAAGGTACAGCTTCCCCAGATCCTATGAATCTCAGATATTAATCTCGATGTTTCAGGGTGCGTCGGTGACATCTTTTGTTGTAGGATTTAATGTCTGAATCCCAATGGTCTTCATGGAACATGGTTGTGATCCATGACATCAATGGTGGAGGTGTATCCTTAAAATCAATCAATCAAAAATTTTCATTAGTCCCAAATCCTATCATTATCGATGATCACTTCGTCATCATCGATTGAACTTGACCTTACCAGCCTCCCCCATTTCCTATTTTAATACTAAGAGGGGGGGGTGAATCAATATCAACACTTTTTACCACTTTCAACCACAATATATTTAAACTTCAACTTTATTAGTAGTATTCAATAATTTATCACTGATGCATTCAATATATCATTGCATCATAAACAATATCATTCATTAGTGCATAATAAACAACCACAGATACACAATACACTCAAATTTACATGGAAACCCAAATGGGAGAAAACCATGAAATTTGTTCTTATATATATCAATAATACATTCATAGGAAGCACCAACTTGCAAATTCTCTAGCACAAAATTGAAGGAGACACCAACCCCTTGATTTACAAGAACCAACTTGAAGGAAGCTACAATTCCCTGAATTCTCTAGCTACAACTCAAGGAGACTCCATCCCCCTAGTTTATAGGCTCCAACCTGAAGGAATATTTAACTCCCTGTGTTCTCTAGCTCCAACTAGAAGGAGGCTACAACCCCCTGATTTATAGGCTCCAGCCTGAAGGAATATAGGACTCCTTGAGTTCTATGGAAACAATTGGAAAGAGGCTATAACCCCATGCTTTACAGGATCCAACCTGAAGGAATCTATGACTCCCTCAGTTCTTTGATTCCAACCAGAAGGAATCTACAACCCCTTTTCCTTGCCCTATTGTTCCACCCTAAAATATAAGTGTAGAATCAAACTATCACTACCACTGATAAAACTATAACTTCCACTGTCATCAACCAGCCTGTCAGTATCATTGTCACATCAACCTATACCTTATGATCAACCAATCATCCAACCTATCACTGCCCCTGTCACCGTCATTTTCACTGATATATCATCATCAACCAACTATAAGCAGATCCATTCACATGGATACCAAAACCATCACCATACCATGTACATCAACCATGTACCCGAACCTATACCATACCATGTACATCAACCATGTGCATCAACCTGTACCATACCATGCATAAACCATGCATAAACCATGCACCAAAACCTGTACCATACCATGTACATCAACCATGTACCAGAACCTATACCATACCATGTACATCAACATGTACCATACCATGCATTAACCATGCATCAACCATGCACCATACCATGTACCAAGATCACCAAGAAGTTCCTCTAGCAATGTACCATATCATCATCAAATCATGAACCATAGCATCACTGAGATGTGTCTCAATATCATCAATCATAAGATATGCCAAGTGTAGGTAACATGACATCAATGATCAACCATATATCTCAATCGTATACCAACACCATGTACCATGTACCAAGCATCAACTATGTACTAGATGATGTGCCTCGACCAAGCACCAAAAAATGTGCCTCATACATATGTCACCATATACTAAGTTGTAATCAATGAAGTGCCTCAAGCATGTGATAACATCACCATGACATATACCAATCCAGATATATCTCTAATGTACCATGACATCACCAATATGTTTCTTAACATGTAGCAACATCACCAAGACATGCCTCAAACATGTACCACAACATCCAATGCATATACCTCAAACATGTGCAATATCACTCATGATATTCCTCAAGAATATACCATACAACAAACCATATGCCAAGTATCCAATATGTTCCTCAAGAAATATACCAAAACTCACAATGCATGTACCTCAAACATGTGTTATAACCTCATCAAGAAGTGCCTCAAACATGCATCACTATCATCAAGAAATGTACCAGAAATATGATTCACTCCATGCACATAATATGTGCCTCAAGCATGT
>SNQJ01S0242793.1:0-13376 GCA_010110895.2 Picea sitchensis
TGAGTCATATTTACATCAAACACTATTGGGTCCATTACCCAAACCTTTGTGCTACGGGTCTTTCTTCAAGGGTTGACATCAATGACAACCAACCTTAATCAATAGGTTCTGAATTATTTCTATAGTTTTGATGGGGGTAGTTTAATATTAAAAACATGGCGTTTAAGTTTCAATCCAAACATAGAGTATTTCATCTTTAGGCATATTTGAGTGCTCCTCCCGATCCTTCCTTTACAGTTGTGGAAAAAAAAATCTCTGGAAGCGGTCGGAAACTCCATTGGACATTTTATAAAAATTTAAGAAGAAGACCTTCTATCAACGGATAATAAAATGGCTAAAGTTTTAGTTTAAGTAGATATTCATGGAGGAATTTTGGAGGTATTGGAGATTGAATGGTGGGGCCTCATATTTTCCCAATGCTTGGACTACTTGGGGCTTCCTTTCCACTGCACCCTTTGTAGAAGGACATGCCACTTGCGAAAGGAATGCACAAATATATATGGATCCTTGTCAGATGAAGATTTAGCAGATGACTCTCTTGGTGACAGTGTCACACCGCTGGGGGATGACGAAGTACAAATGGATTTCCCTGGACTCTTCACAGCGAATAGTCCTACAACTGTGGATNTTTCTGTCCCAAACTTTATTCTTCATTATCGGCATGGGAACGAGATCATTTGAACTCTACCCTTTTCCCAGACCAATCTAAAAGGCCGGTTCTAGCCTTCGACTATTTTACTAATCATATCCCCGTCTCTGTGTCAGTAACTGGGGATGTCTCTCATAGTACTCATGAGGTTTCGTCTTCTGTATGGGTAGCAAACCTTACCACTAGTCATCCTGGGTTTGAAACAAAAACTACTTTTGACCTTGGTTATGATGAACCTGAACTTAGTGATAGTTCTCTAGATAGCATGTTAACAGACCTTATACCTGTTGGGCATAGGCTTACAAATCCTCTTCTGATACCTACCTTTCTAGGTACCACTCTTGTGGTGAGGCCGACTATTATAGGCACTTCTTCTGAATGTTTAGAGAATGTTTGCACTACTGCAACTGACCCTGTGTGGTCAAGGGGATTGGGGTTTGAAGCCTCTCCAATTAAAATGCGAAGTGCCTGTAGGAAGGCAGGACCCACAACCAACCCTACTCCTACAGTTTCTACTACTACTGATCTTGGGGTGCTTAGAGGATTAAAATCCCTAGCAAGGGCTAATATATGATTTTAGTAACCCTCAACATCAGAGGGTTTGGAGCCCCCCTGAAACAAACCTCCTTGCGTAGACTTTTGAAAAATACTTCTCTGAGTATTATCTTCTTACAGGAAACTATGGTGTCGACGGATAAGGAAAGAAATTTTATGTATAAATTAAGGCTCGAGTGGATGACATGTGTTTTGAGTGTTGTGGGGACTTTTGGTGGTTTACTTGCATCTTGGGATCCTATATTATTTTCTTTTGATCCTTTTCTAAGTAATAATGGAATTCTATTGTCAGGATACTCCTTATCGAACAAAATAAAGATTTCACTTCTAAATTTCTACGGTCCCTGTCAGGACATCAAAGATTTATGGGTATCGGTGGAAGCTTTAGGTATCCTAGCTCAAAAGGATCTTATCATTGCGAGAGACTTTAATTTCACTACTTCATTGGCAGAGATATGGGGACATAATTCTTTACAAGACTCATTGGCGGGCTTTTTCAAATCCCTTTTTTTAAAAACTCTCTTGTTGATGTTCTTCCATCAGAGATCGTGCTGACTTGGAGGAACGACCGGTCAGGGGCAGATAGTATTTCAAAAAGACTTGACAGGATTATATTGTAGAGGAGCTCTTAGCTACAAATCAGAGGTTTAGGACTTGGGTTCAATACCCTTTTCTGTTAGACCATGCCCCAGTTTTTCTTGATCTTGGACTGGGGTTCCCAAAGGTGGCATATCCCTTTAAGATTAACTTTGTTTGGATCAGGGAGGAATAATTTGAAGTGTTGGTTAAGGATGTTTGGATGGATCCCGACCTCGTTAATATTACAGGTGCTCAAAGGGGATTGGTGGAAAAACTCTCTACTCTAAAATGTCATGTAAAAAACTGGGCTAAGGAAAAATTTCTCTAGGATATGAGAGACCTCAAAAAGATTGAAGAGACCTTAGTGTTTAAATATGAGCAGATGTTTAAAGAAAATTCAACTGAAATAATTGTCCAATTTGTCTATAATATTGAAAGAGAAAGAAAGAGACTTTTGTTGGTAGAGGAAGAGCAAAGGCGTGAGAAAAGTAGAGCTATTTGGATCAAAAGTGGCGACAATAATACAAAGTTCTTTCACTTTTTTGCGAGCTACAGGCGAAACAAAAAATTCATTTGGGAGATCAATGATAGATTTAGGGTTTCTCATTCGGGACAGGAAGCCATCAAGGTGGAAGAAGCAAAGTTTTTTAAAATTTCTTCAATGATAATGGACAAAATTCCATTGTAAATAAGATTAATTCAGTTAGAATTTATCTGAGCATTGTCCGAGAGGAGGATCTAAGACTTTTGGAACAAGCTATTACAAAGGATGAAATACTAGGAATTCTAAGGGGCTTTACAAAGGACAAAATCCCCGGTCCAGATGGATGGACCGTGGAGTTTTTCTTTTTCTTCTTCGAGCTAGTTGGTCAGGACTTATTAGACATGGTGGAGGAGTCTAGAATCAGAGGAGAGGTAATCAACCCGATTAACTCCACCCGTCTCTCTTTGATACCCAAAGGTAATAATCCTACAAAGTTCAGTGATTTTCGGTCGATCTCCCTATGCAACTTATGTTACAAGATTATATCAAAAGTGATTGCTAAGAGAATTAGACCAATATTTTCTAGATCTTTATCAGCTGAGCAGCTGGGCTTCCTTAAAGGAAGGAAAATTCTTGATGCAATCAGGACAACACAAAAATTCTTACATAACATTAAAAGTAAAAAATTGCAAGCTATAATTCTGAAACTTGATTTAAAAAAGGCATATGACTGTACAAATTGGGATTTTCTGAGGCTAATTCTGCTTCAAAGTGGATTTGGTATTCCAACTACCAATTGGATTATGGCTTGTGTATCATCTACAAATTATGCAATTTTGATTAATGGAGAGCCCACAAACTTCTTTAAAAGTAACAGGGGGCTAAGACAGGGATGCTCGATGTCACCACTAATTTTTATAATGGTTATGGAAGGCCTTATCCTGGAGCTCAAAAAAGATAAATCTGAGGGCAATATCTCTGGAATTAAGGTATCCAGGATGATTATAATTCTCGATATCCTCTTTGTAGATGATATTTTGATTATGACTAGAGAGAATATTTCAGAGTGGGAGGTTATACAGGATATTCTTAAAAAATTTTGTTGTGCCTCGGGATTGGTTATCAATATTCAGAAGTTTGTCATACTTCACTCGGGGGTCCTTTTGAAAACACTTAATTCTATAAAGGATATTCTTCTCTTTCCTTGCAAATATCTAGTGTCTGACTTCAAATATCTAGGTTTTATGTTAAAACTTGATAATTATAAAGTAGTTGACTGGAAATGGTTAATTGACAAATATGAGTCTCGGATATCTCATTGGAGTAATAAGTGGTTGTCCCTTCGTGGACGATTAGTCTTGATTAAGGTGGTCCTAGAGAGTCAACCAATTTACTGGTTGGCCCTAGCTAATATTTTGATCTCTGTTCTTCAAACTATCCGTAAGTTGTGTTTTGATTTCCTTTGGTATGGAAATAATCACAAAAGGAACTATCATTTAGCAGTTGTATGTCTATCGCTAGACCCAAAAAATATGGAGTCTGGGGGATTCATAATATTTTCCTATTCTACAGATCTCTGGCAACAAATAATTTGTGGAGAGCCTTAATGAAACATGGAATTTAGAAAAGTGTTCTATAGGATAAATATTTTCTGCATGTATCAGTTTTGACTTGGCTCCGATCGACGGAACCGACTCACCCTTTTGGCTCTCAGACGTGGACAAATTTACGAAATACTTTGCCAATTATACTTCATTGTATGGCTTGGAAACCGGGTTCTGGACATTCGATTATAGTCGGAAAGGATGTGATCTTAGGCATGGTTCAGGAAGCTTTTTTATCGCAGTATCTAGTGATTTGTCTAAATCAAAGGGAAATTCACTTCTTATATCAAGCGATCCGGCAAAGGAATGGGAGTGCAACAGGTACAAGATGGATCAAAATCTCCAAGTTGGATTTGGCAGAACCACTTGCTAAGGAATGGGACCACTACAGAAAATACTTGATTGAGTCGGGCATTTCTTTAGTTCAAAAATAGGATGAGTTGATATAGATTGGAGGTGAAAATTTAGGATACATCACTGCCAAGAATGTCTATGAAGCGTTATCAAATTCTCTATGGAATACTAAGCTTGGAGGATGGAGGAGAAAAATATGGAAGTGGGAGTGTCCTCTGAAGATAAAGTTATTTATATGGCTATTGGTAGAAAACAAAATCTTATCTTGGAAAAATATACAAAAGCATGGATGGAAGGTGCCAGGTATTTGTAATTTGTGTAAAAAGATAGAGAATCCACCAAACATCTTTTTATAAACTGTTCCTTCACCCGATCTATATGGAAGGAGCTCAAAAAGGCATTGAACCTTGGTTCTGGATGGAATGGTAATACTGTGGAAGAATCCTTCATAAATTGGACTAATTAGAATTCCAATTTGAATGCACTTCCATCATATGTCTATTGGTATATCTGGATTGATATGGATAAGTCTATCTTTGATGATTTAAGGCCCTCGGTGCAAAGAATTGTCTTCTTATCAAGGAGTGTTATGGGTTTCTCTATGAATCTGCACAAAGGCAGTACTCCATAGAATCTTGTGCCTTTCTTCCGTGTGGATAAAACATTAGCTTGGTTTGATGGGGAAGCTCAACAAAATGGCCTTTTAAGTGGAGTTGGAGGTGTCATAAAGATAGATGATCTTAGAGAATACAGATGGATTCTAAATTGTGGGAAAGGAACAAACACCAGAGCATAACTCATGGGTGTTTGGGCTACTATTACACTCGCAGTTGGATTGTTAGTATCTGATTTACATGTTTTGGGTGACTCAAAGATTGGCTCAATAAGAAAGGTGTTCTCAGGGTGGAAAATCTGGTTGCGTGGAAGGAAAGAATAGAAGAAATCTGTCTTCTATTCAGTTCTATTAATTTTGCGCAGATATTCTGATCTCTGTTCTTCAAACTATCTGTAAGTTGTGTTTTGATTTCCTTTGGTCTGGAAAAAATCACGAAAGGAAGTATCATTTAAGCAGTTGGTTGTCTATCACTAGACCCAAAAAATATGGAGGCTGGGGGATCCGTAATATTTTCCTATTCTACAGATCTCTGGCAACAAATAATTTGTGGAGAGCCTTAATGAAACATGGAATTTGGAAAAGTGTTCTCAACGATAAATATTTTCCACATGTATCAGTTTTGAATTGGCTCCGATCGGTGGAATCAACTCACCCTTTTGGATTTCAGACGTGGACAAATTTATGAAATACTTTGCCAATTATACTTCATTGGATGGCTTGGAAACCAGATTCCTGACATTCGATTATAGTCGGAAAGGATGTGATATTAGGCATGGGTTAGGCAACTTTTTTTATCACAGGATCTAGTGAGTTGTCTAAATCAAAGGGAAATTCACTTCTTATATCAAGCGAGCCGACAAAGGAATGAGAGTGCAGCAGGTACAAGATGGATCAAAATCTCTGAGTTGGATATGGAAGAACCACTTGCTGAGGAATGAGACCACTATATGCAATCCTTGATTGAGTCGGGCATTTATTTAGTTGAAAAACAGGATGAGTTGACCTAGATTGGAGGTGACAAGTTAGAATACATCACTGTCAAGAATGTCTATGAAGCATTATCAAATTTTCTGTGGAATACTAAGCTTGGAGGATGGAGGAGAAAAATATGGAAGTGGGAGTGTCCTCTGAAGATAAAGTTATTTATATGGATATTAGCAAAAAACAAAATCTTATCTTGGAAAAATCTACAAAAGCATGGATGGAAGGGGCCAAGTATTTGTAATTTGTGTAAAAAAGATAGAGAATCCACCAAACATCTTTTTATAAACTATTCCTTCACCCAGTCTGTATGGAAGGAACTCAAAAAGGCATTGAACCTTGGTTCTGGATGGAATGGTAATACTGTGGAAGAATCCTTCAAAAATTGGACTAATCAGAATTCCAATTTGAATGCACTTCCATCATATGTCTATTGGTATATATGGATTGATAGGAATAAGTCTATCTTTGATGATTTGAGGCCCTCGGTGCAAAGAATTGTCTTCTTATCAAGGAGTGCTATGGGTTTCTCTATGAATCTGCACAAAGGGAATACTGCATGAAATCTTGTGTCTTTCTTCCCTGCAGATAAAACATTATCTTGGTTTTGTGGGGAAGCTCAACAAAATGTCCTTTTAAGTGGAGTTGGAGGTGTCATAAAGATAGATGATCTTAGAGAATACAAATGGATTCTAAATTCTGGGAAAGGAACAAACACCAGAGCATAACTCATGGGTGTTTAGGATACTATAGTGCTCACAATTAGATTGTTAGTATCTGATTTACATGTTTTGGGTGACACAAAGATTATCATAGGCTGGATCAATAAGAAAGGTGTTCTTAGGGTGGAAAATCTGGTTGCGTGGAAGGAAATAATAGAATAAATCTGTCTTCTATTCAGTTCTATCACTTTTGCGCATATATTCTGATCTCTTTTCTTCAAACTATCCATAAGTTGTGTTTTGATTTCCTTTGGTCTGGAAATAATCACAAAAGGAAGTATCATTTAAGAAGTTGGTTGTCTATTGCTAGACCCAAAAAATATGGAGGCTGGGGGATTCATAATATTTTCCTATTCTACAAATCTCTGGCAACAAATAATTTGTGGAGAGCCTTAATGAAACATGGAATTTGGAAAAGTGTTCTCAAGGATAAATATTTTCCGCATGTATCAATTTTGACTTAGCTCTGATCGGGGGAACTGGCTCACCCTTTTGGCTCTCAGACGTGGACAAATTTATGAAATAGTTTGCCAATTATACTTCATTGGATGGCTTGGAAACCAGGTTTTGGACATTCGATTATAGTCGAAAAGGATGTGATCTTAGGCATGGGTCAGGAATCTTTTTTATCGCAGTATCTAGTGAGTCATCTAAATCAAAGGGAAATTCAATTCTTATATCAAGCGAGCCGGCAAAGGAATGGGAGTGAACCAGGTACAAGATGGATCAAAATATTTGAGTTGGATCTGGAAAAACCACTTGCTGAGGAATGGGACCACTACAAGCAATCCTTGATTGAGTCGGGCATTTCTTTAGTTGAAAAACAAGATGAGTTGATCTAGATTGGAGGTGACAAGTCAGGATACATCACTGTCAAGAATGTCTACGAAGGGTTATCAAATTCTCTGTGGAATACTAAGCTTGGAGGATGGAGGAGAAAAATATGGAAGTGGGAGTGTCCTCTGAAGATAAATTGATTTATATGGCTATTAGAAGAAAAAAAAATCTTATCTGGGAAAAATCTACAAAAGCGTGGATGGAAGGGGACAGGTATTTGTAATTTGTGTAAAAAAGATAGAGAATCCACCAAAAATCTTTTTATAAACTGTTCCTTCACCCGGTCTGTATGGAAGGAACTCAAAAAGGCATTGAACCTTAGTTCTTGATGGAATGGTAATACTGTGGAAGAATCCTTCAGAAATTGGACTAATCAGAATTCCAATTTGAATGCACTTCCATCATATGTATGTTGGTATATCTAGATTGATAGGAATAAGTCTAGCTTTGATATTTTGAGGCCCTCGGTGCAAATAATTGTCTTCTTATCAAGGAGTGCTATGGGTTTCTCTATGAATCTGCACAAAGGAAGTACTCCATGGAATCTTGTGACTTTCTTCCCTGCAGATAAAACATTAGCTTGGTTTGATGGGGAAGCTCAACAAAATGGCCTTTTAAGTGGAGCTGGAGGTGTCATAAAGATAGATGATCTTAGAGAATACAGATGGATTCTAAATTGTGGGAAAGGAACAAACACCAGAGTAGAACTCATGGGTGTTTGGGATACTATAACGCTCACAGTTATATTGTTAGTATCTGATTTACATGTTTTAGGTGACTCAAATATTATCACAGACTGACTCAATAAGAAAGGTGTTCTCAGGGTGGAAAATCTTGTTGCGTGGAAGGAAATAATAGAATAAATCTGTCTTTTATTCAGTTCTATCACTTTTGTACATATATATAGGGAGGCTAACAAAGAAGTGGATTGCTAATCAAAAAAGGCCCTCCATAGTTGCCGAGGGAAAATTGCATATACCCTTTGGTTGGATGGCCATGAGGGACCAACTCAGTTCATATCTCTTTAGTTTCTTTCTTGGTGGTTTTTTCTCTTCTGTCTATGGACTTTTTCAGACTGGATTTAGTATTTTATGAGGATTTCCAGACTATTTTTCCTTTGTGTCAAAGATTATAATCTAGCCAGCTTTGGTGTCTTTTGCCTCTTTAATAGAATTTTCTCTTTGGTTTCTTGACTGGACAGAGCGGACTTTTGCCACTGTCAGTGCAGAAAATACATATGTAAAAGGATTATATTATTTTTAATATAATGTGAAATTTTCTTTTGGAAAAAAAGTAGCATTAGCACATACATTTGCTGTTTTGTATTGTGCAATGACTACTTGTATAATTTGATTTTTATTTTTATCTTTTTAGATTGGAATCTCATAAATTAATATGAAATAATTTAAAAATATAATAGCCTCAAATTTATTGTAAAATAACTTTAAAATGTATTCTATTAGTAATTGGTCGGGTATTATCTCAACTTAGAATTGAGACATCTAGGCCCACCTACCCTTTCAACCAAGATACAAAAAGACAGTATTTGGGGATTTGAATCCAAGTGAAGAGAGTGAAAAACTTACCTCCCAATAGTTTAAGCTATTTACCCTTATTTAGGATTATTATTTTGTAAATAAAATTTCATAAATTTAACAAAACTATTTATAAATTCAATTGATGAAGAAGAGAAATTTGTCATTCATTAACTAAACTAAGTAATTGCTGTATTTTTAAAAGTAATGAAAGAAATCAGACATGGATCACATTAATTAAATCACATCATTCTACAATAGACTATGATAGCTAAAGTAGTCTATAATCAATTACAAATGACATGCATAAACTTGAAACAAAAGATTGATATTATGAAAGCGAAAGATATAGCAGAACATCAACTTCTGTCTCAGTTTGTATTAGAAATCCATATCCTGGTTCTCCCACAAGTGAGGATGCCTCTTATTACAAAAAATAAGAAGTATTTAAAGACTTCCCACAGGGTAAAACATCCATGTGGGAATTGTCAAAACAATTTACAAAAATCTGGGAATAATCTCCCCAAATCCCTAATTTTGCCTATGACTAATAACTAAAAACCACATCTAAACTGCTGTAGCATGTCCCATTGGTTGATGAAATTCGTGGGTACCTGAAAGGGGTAAAAAATGGACAAGTTAGGAGGATTTTTTGTTGATAAAAATGATAAAAAATCTAACTTTTATGACTAGCTAACAGAATCAAACGATTTTGTAGCTGTTCTAATTTGAAAACAGAATCATTTTAAATCAATGAAATGCTAACAGAAATATATTCAAACTATTTAACAAATCTTTAATTACTAATTGAAAACAAAATAAATCATTCATACCACAACAAATCAAAACTTGTATGCAAATTAAAACAAAGGAAATCATAATTGACTTGATCAAATGATAATAGGATATGTGAGATTTGTCAAACAACTATTATTACCAATTTAGCACATACATAATCGATTGACAGTTGGGGATCCAACGAAATTATCTCTTGCACCAATTTCAAAACAAACTAGGACCGATTTTAGCCAAGTCTTTTATATGAATTCAAATAGAGACAAAATATGTCAATCCAATCTTAACATAATCATTTTACGAATCAAATAGATTATATTGTTTTGGTCAAACCAATCTTTAATATTGATGAATTGCATATATGAAAGACCATACTAATCCCAGCATACAAAATCATATGAATCCAAACATAACTGTGTTATGAGTTTAGCACTCAAATCTTCTATCCATCATTCATAACAAGATCATTTTGGTAATAGTAATAGAAACAAACAGAGCTTTTGAAAGAAAATCCAAACGACCACCCTAACTCAGGCAAACCAAACAGAATTGAGAACAAATCAAACGTTTTATACTAATATGAGAATAATCAAATTGCATTGACCAAATCATAGCTATAATTGGTTTTAGGAAAACAAATCGTTGCAAACGAAATCTCTCTTGCTAATCAAAATAGAAAAAATGAAATCACTTCTGATAACTAGAAGTAAACCGAATTGTTTTTTTAATCTACTCAAGCAGACAAAACTAATTGATTATGCTATTCGAAACCAAATCATACAAAATTGATGTGGAAAAACCATACCTGGGCAGTAAAACAAATGATTCGATTTGGTCAAGATAATTTCGAGCTAACAGTGGCAGTGGTTGCCTTCTCCATTAAAAGAATAGAGCCTGTTGTTTTGAAATTTGCTGACAGACTGCTTGATGAATCTGTGGATTGATCAAGGGTTTGATAGAGGGCAAGAGGCACAAGGATGGACAAGGTAAATTGAGTGAGAGAGGTTCTGAGATCCTGGTTTGGAGAAGTCATAGACGTTTCAGCAAATGCACACAGACCCAATACATTCCCTTCAGTCTTCTCTGGAAAAATGAAACCAAAACTGACTCTGAACACCATGGGAGTTCAATTCGCCCTACAGGAGGCAGGAGAGAACAAATGGTCTATAGGGTAAACGGCGAGGGGCTTTTGACAGGGTAGGCACAGGACTGAATGCTTGCTGGTTTTCCCAAACAGAGGTAGCCCGAGATGCAAGGCAAGTGTTAACGCCTATTCGTGTGAGGGTTTGACAGAGTAAGTTGAAATTATGCAAAACTATCGTGCTATCATGGGGCCTTGGTAAATCAAATCACTCACATCACAATCAAAAAATTGTAAACCAATTATCAAATGGACTATTCACATACTCACAACATTCATAACCAAAATATTTTAACCAAATGAAATATCAAATATCCACTTGAAAACCATAGTGTTCAACAATTGGTCCATATATTAAATCAACAAAAGTGTTTGTATGATTCACAGAAACCAGTACATCGACCATTGCACCATGGGTTTAATCACAATGTTAATGCATTCTTATGAAACCATTTCACCAAGGAATTTGATCAAAAACAAAAGAACATCAAACCACCAATGTATCAAGGATTCAATCACAATCACAAGAATACCATTGCATCACAAACTCAATGAGACAAAGTCACACAATCAATCCAAGAATGTCTAATGAGTACAAATCAAAAAGGGTTTTTGCAAACTGCATAGTGATAAGTGAAGTATAAATGCAATGGACATATCGACAAGAATGATAACGAAAATTCAATACTGATTCTAATGTGACTTCGAAAGACCAATGTTTTCACGCTTACAGTCGTGAAAACAAAACGAAGATAAGTGTGCAAAAGGAGCAAAGAATAAAAGTGTCGTTTATTTGAGAATTGCGACGAAAAATTAAAGTTTGCAAAACATTAGTGTAGGCAGCTTAAGAGACAGTGGAAAAATGTGAATTGGCTGCCAAAAATGGTGACACACTAGTAGAAGCAGTTATCTCTGCCAAAAGAAACAAATTCAGATTAGGACAGCAAAGAAAATTTCACCTCAAAAATAACAACCAGAAAATCGTATAAACATCATCGTTAACCAATTATTCCAGCAGTGGCCATGCCAAAAGTATTGAAGATTTTATCTTTAATATCGTGGCTTGCTAATCTNAAGCCACGATATTAAAGATAAAATCTTCAATACTTTTGGCATGGCCACTGCTGCCAACATGCGTCCATAGCCTCGATAGGGTTTCCATTTAACCCACTCTGACATTTGTATCCTGCCAAGAAGTTCTGGATCAGAATAAAGGACATTAAAGAGGTTTCTTTTTTGCAATGTTTTCATATACCCGACATTGCTTCGCTTCCAATGGGCCTGTTCATTACCCCGATGAAGTTGTCTTGGCGCTATGCATGCATTTACCCGCTGCCAGCAGACCTGTTCAGCATTCCGGCGGGTTTACAAGAATTTCCCACAGCTCTTATTGATAAAAAAAAATTTCAAAGATTTATAGTTGAGCGGGGTGACGCTGAAAATCATGATATTTTAACATATTTTTTTTACAGACCTCATCAGAATTGTTTTAGAACTGTCCTTTATTAAGATCCAAAGATGTTTTATTTACAAAAACAACTTCTTAAGACAGTGAGACATCTTCTGAGTCATTTCTTTACGAAATAGGGACAGCGTAAAAAGATAATAGATGACCATGAAAATATTTACTCAGAGATCAAAATCAGTCATCTTCTTTCAAACAACAAACTTTTTTCCAACACAGATATAAATTTCAGAAGCATATAATTGATGTTTATACAATTTTTTAGCAGTCATTTCAGTGAAAGAGTTTTCTGTTTTTCTTTGTCTGAATAGTTCAAAAATTCAGGTACGTGTATTTCCAAAAGCAAAAACTATTAAGCATAAGGGAGAAATCAAAACACACCAGCGAAGAAAAAATTGGAAAGCAAAGAAATCCAAACAACAAACACAAAAAACAAATATGCACAGAAGGTGCATCTGAAAACCTCATGCAACAAATCCCTTGGGAAACTGAAAGAAAGTAGGAAAATCCTGAATGATGGGAAAACAATCCTACTCATGGTACCTTGGGTCAGGGTTGATTCGGATTCATTTATCTCTTTACTTTCCATTTAATATTTTCATGACGATATTGCATTTTTGAAAATAAATGTTCAACTAAAAGCAAAGAGAAAGAGATCACGGGGAATTCCCTGACAATTGCCGTATTATGGTTCTCGTGGTGCGTCCACTTGTGTTCATGACTGCATTATTATAAAGAGAAATAGTGAGAAATCAAACTAAAAGAAAACCTATTACTAAACCTACCCTAACTATTAAACGAATCAGGATACTATGTGAAGTCATGCTTCCAATGTAGCCATTGGAGTAACTCGAATCCTGCAATGAAAACAAGATCAAGCATTATTAATAAGAATGGTAATATATCAACAAATGATAGAAACATATCATGCTTACCTTCAAAATCATCATCTAAAAACGAAGTAAGCATGATCTTACCATTTCCTTGGATATTCTTGTTGTACGAATCCTCCAGCCATTGCGCAATCTTGTCGTGATAAGGGTCATAATGGCATGGGTG
>SNQJ01S0242794.1:0-13376 GCA_010110895.2 Picea sitchensis
GTTGAAACAATATGGAAAAATGGAAGACTTTATCACATCCTTTCTGAATAGAGGGTATGATGGATTCCTTATTATGAGAATTCTTTATTGTTGGCCTCAAGGATGAAATCTAAGGCTAGGGCCTTATGGATCACCCCAATACTTGCTTGGAAGAAACCAAACATGCCAAGGAGGAACACTATGTCATTCTTTCCCAGAGAAAAACCCTTTATTCCCTTTCCTAAACCCCTCTCCACCCCCTGATGACACTGCCTCACACAAAAATTAACATGCGGAAATGGATGAATGCAAACTGGAGGGTCTTTGATAAAATTGTGATGATAAATACTTTCTAGGTCACAAGTGTAAAGAACTATTTTTTTTATGGCTATGAGGATGTTTCTAATGAATAAGTTATGGTTTCAACTTAGGAAGATCTACCAAAATTAGATGATATTACACCACCCTATGCTCCTCCCGAAGTTGATCTTTTCATTTTGTTGAATTCTCTCATTGATTTTCATTCCCAAACCATCAAGTTAATTGGCTACATTAGCACCAGAAAATCATTGTCCTAGTCAACAGTGGAAGAAATCATAATTTCATTTATCACTACAATTCCCAAGAGATCAATTGTTATATATTTTCTTTCAACAATTTTCAAATCATGATTTTCAATGGGGGTTTCATGAAATGTGGAGGGAATTTCAGAAATGTGTGCCTACAAATTGGTGAGTCTCACTTGAAATCTTACATGTTTTCTATTTACATGGGTGGTTGTGACATTATACTTCGTGTTAAATGGCTATTCACTCTAGGCCTTATCACCATGGATTTTTAACTAATTTCTTAAAATCCATGCAATTCCAATAGGAGTGACAACAATATAAATTCCCATGTTTGGCAACAACAGCTCTCTAGGACTACTGTCCACCGTATGGAAAAGTTACTTCAAAAAGGTATTTCTAGTGTCATTTCCCAAATCCATTCCATTCACACAGTTGAGACACCCTATGTGCAATCTAAACCTCCCTAGGGCCTTCTCACCCCTCATAGTGACCATTACCATTCCATTCCTTTAATCCCAAACAATCTTTCCCAAAATGTTCCCCTGTATAGTCATCCCTTTGCTCAAAAAATGAAATTGAGAAAAATCCAAGAGATGCTAGAAGAGGGTGTTATTTTTCATAGTACAAGCCCTTATTATTCTTCCCCTCAGAGTCATGGTCCTCAAGACATAAGAAACTTGGTGCATGTTCCATGATTGTCATTCCCTCAAAAAAGTTACCATCAAGGACAAAATTCTCATTCATATCATAGATGACCTTATGGATGAACTCAATGGGGGCTCAATACTTAATAAACTTGACCTATGGTTTGGCTACCACTTGATATGGATGAAAGAAGAAGACATTCTAATACTTGTACTTCAACATGAGGGTCAGTGGCTGGTTCTTGGTCATGTTGGTGTATTCTCTTAATGCTCCTTCCACTTTTCAAATCCTCATAAATCATATATTTTGTCCATTCCTCCATCACTTTGTGTTATTTTCTTGATGATATTCTCTATCTCTAGTGGAACTAGGCAATCCCATGTCATTCATGTGGATCAAGTTCTCATGCTCCTTTTAAGAACAATCTCTTCTTCCTTTAATTAGTCTAAATGTTCTTTGACACCTTGAAGTTTGCCAAATCCATTTTAAACAATGTAAAAGGGTGTGTCCTAAGAAAATTGAGGCTATGAAAAATTGGCCTCTAAAACTATTAAGATATTTTGTGGATTTCTGGGTTTAACATGATATTATTGCAAGTTTGTCCAAAATTATGGAAAAATTGTGGCTCCCCTCACAAATCTAGTTAAAAAAATACTTTTAGTTGGACTACAATAGTTCCCCTATCCTTCCAAGTCTTGAAAGAAGATATGTGGACTACCCTTTTCCTAGAACTGTCGATCTTCAACAATACAATTATTAGAGAATGTGATACATTAGGGTGAGGCATCGGGGCACTCCTCATGAATGAAGTATGACCTTCGTCTTTCACCAGAAAATAATTGATGAAGAAAAATTTCGGGCAATTGATCTATGAGAAGGAAGTGATGGCTATTTTTCATGCACTAGATATCTGCACTTATCTCTTGGGAAATTCTTCCAAATTAAAATAGATCATGAAAGCCTCAAGTATTTCCTGGAAAAATGGAATTCATCCAGAAAGAAACAAATATGGGTGACCAAGTTGTTTGGGCATGATTATGAGATCATTTCAAAGAAGGAAACATATGATGGTGTTCTATCTTTCCTAGAAATATGAAGAATAAGGGTCCCTATTTTCCTCTCATTCATTGTAGAAAATGTCCTTCTTGATGTTCTCCGTGAATGGTGGAAAGACCCCAAACTTTCAAGCCTAATCCAAAAACTGCAACATGATCCTCAAGTTTCTCCAGGGTACTCTTGGCATAATGAAGATATTCTCTATAAATGTCACATGTATTTAATAAAACAATTCAACCTTAAATCCATGATTCTCTCTCAAGCCATGCTTCACCTACAAATGGGCATTTGGGATTTGTCAAGACTTATGAACGGGTTAAACGTTCTTTTTTTTGGGGCAATATTTTTATGGGATAATATGTAATAGGAAATATTCTCCTTTGTGGTTGAATGTGATACTTGTCAATGTAATAAAGTCAATACTATCAAACTCCTGCCACACTCCATCCTCTTCCTCTTCCAACTATTACTTGGACAATTATTTCTATGGATTTCATTGTTGGCTTTACCCAAATCAGGAAATAACTACCATCTTGTTGGTTGTGTGGATATCTAAAAATATCTTCATTTTGTGCCTTCAACACATGTTCACAACCTCCATAGTGGCTCAAGTTTTTATGGATAATATCTTGAAACTCCATGTAATTCCTCATTCTCGTTCTTTCTGATCAGATCCAACTTTACCATAAATTTATGGTAAGAAATATTCAAGCCCTAGAACTCCAATTTCATCTCAACATAACCTATCATCCCTAGACTGATGACCAAACTGAAGAAGGTCAACAACATTTTGGAAACATATTTGAGGTGTTTTGTGTCAGATAGTCCAAATGAGTGGGTTCAGTGGTTACCCTCGGTGAATGGTGGTTACTCCATTTTGTTGTTGTGCAAGGAATTACTTCAATATTGGCATGATATAATTGTACTTAAGATGGATCTTATTTAAAACATTTGAGTGGTGTGCCCCTTAGTATGAAGGAGATGTTTAATTCCTTTTGTACTTAATATGAAGTTGACACACAACATATGTGTGTGTGTGTGTGTAAAGAATAAGTCTAAATCGATTCTTAGTTTCATTCTAAGAGGGATCAAAGTTCATGATTTTTATTAAAAAAATATGAGAAAATGTTTACACCTATAAAGATTTGAACCCTCTCTAAATATAAATAAATATCTAGAGTTAAAATAAATCTTCTTACATTAATCATATATGGATATGATACAATTGATTCTTGTGAATATAATTATTTTGTATAGATAGTTGAATTATTGATATGAGATGTGAATATAATTATTTTGTATAGTAGATAGTTCAATTATTAATATGAGATATTTCAATGATAGTAGATGGCATATCCATTCAATCAAAAATATATCCATTCAATGTTGCTTGTGGGATGCCTCCGAAGCAAAACATGAAGCTGAATTTTGATACTGCCAAGGACGTGTCATGGTTAAAATGCGATTACAAATCAGGGTCCTCGACTTACAAGAGCCTGGATTACAAGTCCTATTATCCTTACGTGGATGGCGTAGCTTTTGATAGAAAAAATCAGTGCAACCTCCAGGACCAACTCTCAACGCATATGAATCAGGACACACTGTGGCTGGGTTCTCAGTCCTTTAACAATGGCTTTTCTGAAGCATTCAAGTTGATTGAAGGAAGAAGTTGAGATTCCAATTAGAAACTTGCTTCACCTATTTTGATGACATTTCAAAGCTACAAATTCCAGATATAACATGTTATTTTAAGGATGGGTTCAATCTCCCTATCAATCAAAATGGAATTTTGGTGAAGACGTTGTTTGCTTAGTGTTCTATCCCTCAGGAGGTGGTGATTTGAGCATCATAGGAACTCTTCAACAACAAGGTTACACTATCTCTTTTCATCAATAAACAAAAGAATCGACTTTGCTCCTGTTGCTTCCTACTACTAACCGATATGTTGGTGATCATCCTCAATAATGTGCGAATTTACATGACAATAAGATGCTTTATGTACACTTTGGAATTTTATGATAGAAATAAAACTTCCTACATAATAGCATTACTATTAGGAATTTTTGTTATTGTTGACAATATTCTATATTATCATTATGAAAATTGAATATAAATTTATTATATATCTTTTTTCAATTAATTATATAAAAAAATAATTTTAAGTTTCTTATAGTTTATGGGAAAGATGTTCACAATAAATGATAACAAAAAAAAAAAAAAATCTTTGATAAACAATTGTATATATATATATATATATATATTTTTATCTTACATATTTTGATCATTTATCTAATATGAACTCTTTATAGGAACATAAAATTAAATAATATAAAATTACAAACTAATGACTCTATCTTTAATATTCATTTCATTCTCAAATTAAGCTACTCACTTGATGGTATGTTGTGTTACCATATTGATCAAAATGACTTGATATAGAATGAATGTGTGCTTTTCATGAAACTTGACTCAATGTGCATGATGCCATCACCCATAAATCCTTCTATCATGGAAATTTTCCATGTCTGTTCACCTATCGCTTCTCCATGACAAGAAAGCTCGAAATGAATGATCTGGCTCATGGATGAAGAGTAGCTATAAAAACTCTTTCCTCTCTTGGGATGTGCCTTGAGGGACTTGTATGTCCCTCTGCCTTCTGGAAAGTTTGTCGAGCCTAGGCATGCCTTTATGCCCCATCGCACATTCTAGGAATTTCAATTGGAGCAACTGGATTAGCTGGACCAACTAGATCAACTGAATAATGTGTGTTTCTGAATTGATGAAGGGGGAGAAGGTACTATCTCACTGTTGATCTCCATTTGAGATTCTATGGATCTTTGAAAAGCTATCTCTTCTTCAAGGAAAACATCTCATATTGTCTCAATTTGTCTCTGACCAAGGATGAAGATCTGATACATCTGAAACTATTTTATCCCATAAATGTATCATTTCTTCCTAAAGGGTCTAGGTTGGACCTCTTCTCTTTGGTACATGAAAATACACTGGCACCCAAATAACCTGAAGTATTCAATATTGGGCTTCAATTCGGTGAAGGTTTCTTCATATTAAGTGTTCTTCAAAATCTCATGAGGACTCATGTTCTGAAACATATACTGTGTTATGCATGCTTCTTCCTGTAGGATCATAGAAATATTTCGATCACACATTATTTCATTGGTTGCCTCAATGATGCTTTCTTTCTCCTTCTCAAATAGTTTGACTCCTCTGTCCTGAAGTATAACCTTCTTGGATTGATTTTAATCCTACCTCGAACAAGAAAACAAACAAAAAAGGAAACAAAAAGAATATATCCTAAAGGAGAATAATGAGTACATCTCAGAATCAAAACAATTTTAATGATTATTGCCATAGATAGAACACCTACTTGTAATGTAGAAAATTTATAAATGTAGTTTAGGGCATGATAATTAAACAATCAAACTTGAAGTCTTCACTTCTAGTTTGTTGTTCCTCTAAATGAACTAAGATCTCTTTGCATCCATGACTTCAAGAAAGGTTCCTTCCTCATGCAATTATCCTCATAAAAATGATAAAATAATATACAAGTGCATACCGAGGGTGATGATATGATTCCTCTAATGGAACCTAAATGATCTCTGTCTTGTGACATATTCATGAAGAAGGTAGCCATGGTTTCACCATAAATTCTAGATTCTTCACAAACCCTGTCAATCTCGGGCTAGAAAACCTAATGGCTAGGCTAGGCCAACAATTTTAGGTTTTGGGATTGTTAATGCCAAAAATAATCCTTTAAGAGAGTCACAAGAACATGTGTGAGCTACAAAGCTCCTTCCATGAGCTAAAGAAACTCTAAAACCAAAAAATCCACAGAAAATTGTGAAACCCTAGGGCCAAAAATCCAAAAATGCTCGGAAATGAAATCTCAAACATTCTGGAGGTGTGTTGAAGGAGGTCATACATTCCTATGCAATTTTTGTTTCCAACATCCAAGTATCAAGTTCTCAAACACATCAGAAAGGAGGGTCGCATGAATTTTTGAAACCCTAGGAGGGACGTGTTGACTACTGAGAGGGGTGAATCAGTAATATTGTAATTATAATCTTTTTTTCCTCAAATGTTATATCACTGTAGAATTATTATCCATCCTCAACAGTAAGAAATAAACAATCACACACACAGTACACCAGTAGTTTTACGTGGAAACCCAAAATCTGGAGAAACCACATAATGTTTTTCTTATATGTCTTGAAGAATTACATTCATTGGAAGCATAATCTTCCTTTGTTTTCCAGCACCAACTAGAAGGGAGCACAAACTCCCTAGTTTCTCAGTTAAACCAGGGAAGCCCAACTCCCCACCTTCACAAGGCAACCAGAAGGAGGTTACAACCCCACTTCTCCACATAACTGAAGCAGGGCTACAATGACTTGTCTCAGTTCCGCCCTGCCACCTTGAAGTAGAAGTAGAATGATGGAAACCACTCTCACACTATCACTGCGACATATACCACCGTAAACCTGTACAAATAAATCTGGAACCATACATCAACAACAATGCATCAACCTGTACCTCAACCTGTAATCAACATACCATAAACAAGTGCATCAACCATGCACTGTTCCGTAATCAACTTGTACCATAAACAAGTGAATCCAACCATGTACCAAGTATCTACCAATCATGTTTCAACTACTTCATCAACCATGACTCATCAATATGTACCAACATCATCAACTATACACCTCATGTATGTGCGCCAACCATCAACTACTTGTCTCAAATCCATGTATCAACATGTACCACAACCAAAAATCCTCATAAATTCTCATCATCCAAATATGATTCATAGCCTATAATAGACTTGGTTTATATGATCATCTCCGCAAACCTTCCTTAACTTTAAAAACAAGAGACTAACATTTTCATCAAACTTTCTTTAGTCTCACATGCCTAGTTTTGGATTAGCCAACAACCCTAAATAGAAGCAATCCATAACTTTGAACCTATAATGTATAAACATATGAAATCATCACACAATGTTATTCATTGTGTTTTATGAAATTCTCCCACCATCACTACTTGAAACCTCTCAGAAAAGGAGCTATAGCAGAAATGACATACCTTGCTGAATTTGGCTTATTCTAGAGAGACCTTTGTAGAGCATTCCCCGCCAAAAATATTTCATGAATTTATATGAAAATGTTACACAGCATACTAAAGACTTTATTCTAACCACTGCATTTTGGTCTCATTGAATTGATGTTATGAAGAAGTTATGACGCCTTCATTCTAAACACCCGATTTTGACTAGCTTCGTGACTGGCCACAACCCTATTTTCCACGGAGGTAACTCCTAAAATATGACCCACAAGATGAATTTTTTACCATTGCTTGAAATATGTTTTATCACTTCATAGAAATTTCATAGTTCGAAACAATATAGAAAAAAATTTATAGTGAAAATGGTGAGATGAATTGTGAATAACATACCTGAAACACCATCAAAAAATTTATCCTTCCTTGCATTTCTTCGGCTTCTTTTCTTCACCTTCACCTCAGAATTCTGGCATAGATATCCTTGGTTACCCTCGCACACATAGATATTCACATTCTCTATGTAATTCAAAATGAGAGCCTTGCCCTCTTATTTATACTCTCCAAGTAGCTTCCTTAAAACATCTTCTAGGTCACTTGCCCACTTTCCTTAATTTAGGTTTGGGTCCAATTCCCACTTTCTTCATTAAATTTATTATTGAAATAATTTATTTTGTATTGACTTTGAATTATAATACACCATCACTTCAGTTTATTGTTTACCTTTTTAAAATCTCTTAAAACCACTTTGACTACTTGACCTTTGGGTCTTCTGGACGAGACATATATGAGGTCCTCCAATCATAAGGCCATAACTCTCAAAACCGCAGGAGGAGTTATGTGACATTCTATTGATACCCACCAAAATGGCATGACATGTACTATCCATAGAATATTATTATCTGGAAAATATATCATAACTCATACCATTTACCTATCAAACAAACTTGTCTGCACCAAACCTGGGGTCTCCAACTTCTCATGACCATAACTCTAACCGTGAGGAATTATGATGTTCCTCGTGATACCACTAGAATGACATGACAAGCACTATCCAAATAAGATATTTTAACTAAAAAATTCCACTTTCCTTCATCATCTGATTATTATTCCACAATTAAGCATAGGTCTCTTACCTGTCAAGCTTCTTCCTTGAGGGTTTTCACCATAAGAGGACAACTTTGCAGTTCATCCATATTTACTCTTATCAACCAATATGAAAAAACAATAATGAGTCATATTTACATCAAACAATATTGGGTCCATTACCAAACCTTTGTGCTACACGGGGTTTTCTTCAAGGTTGCATCAATGACAACCAACCTTAATCAACAATAATATCCCTTGCTACTGATGGGAACACTGATGCAATACTAAAATCATATCAATCATGCTCCCCAGAACCATGCCTTTGTCCTTCATATCTTATAAGTCTGCTCCCTCGAACCATGCTCTTTTGTCCTCAGATCCGATAAATCTCTCCCCTTTGTCATTAATGGAAAATGTATCTTCCATCTGGGGGTTGTTCCCCTGATAGGATGTCCCTTATGGTGCTTCACCGCTGTACATCTAAGACATATAAGATAAGCATTCAAACAATTCATTTTTGAGTAGAAATAACTCCAGGTATTTGGCTTAAGATATTCAAAGGCTTCCCGCGGAAGTGGTTTTGTAAAAGATGTTTGCCACTTGTTCTTTACCCACATACTCAACTCGATGTTCTTTTCTGCAACCTATCCCATAGAAAGTGATACTTGATTGTAATGTTCTTTGTCTTGAAGTGCATCGCCGAAGTTTTGAGATATTGATGGCACTTATTATCACAATATATTGGAAAATATCTATCATATCAACACGCAGACCACAAAGTTTGTTTCATCTAAAGAACATGTTTACAACATATGCTGATGCTGCAATATACTACCGGCTATAGATAGATACCCAATGATTGTTTCTGCTTAGCCATGATACCAAACATCACCTAAGTAGGAGTAAGTGATAGATCTTTTCCTTTTGGATACCATAATCCAAACTTCTATTCCTTTGAGATATCCGAAGATCCTCTTTAGTGCTAATACATGTGATTCCTTTGGTGCTGCCTCGAATCGTGCTACCTATCCAACTACCAGACTCATCTGTTGTTTTTGATGTTGTCACATAAATTAAGATTCCAATCATTGACCTATATTTCTCTAGCCTCTATACTTTGAATCATCATATTTTCAACTTACAACTGGTTTGTTGAAACCGTGACATTTTCGGCATGAAATGAGATCGAGATATAATAAAGAAATGCATAGAGATATCATAGATGTTCAATAATATAACATAAATGTATCAAAGACACAACCATAAACAAAGATATACAGTAATACATGATTTCTATTAATGAAAGAAATGTACGTAGGATCAGAAAAATACACGTAAAGGAAAGACTGGCTAGAATGGTGGGAGCCATGTCTCTAAGAAGAGATGTGATGCATACTCGCATTCCTGAAGATGATTGTAATGAGGTTTTGAAGGCCTTTTACAATAAGAAGGAATGCCAAAAACCCTAGATATCCAAAAATCCCAACTCTGGGAGATGAAGCGCCAAAGTCATGTGAGCCCCCATTTGGGTAAGTGGAGTACATCAACTTCCCAGTGGTCGCAACTTTTGCATACTATCTCCGTCTTTAGGTGTGTCATAGCTAGTTGGAAAGGTATCATCGAGGAGAATCATTTGCAGCTAACCATGCATTCATCTACCATTGAGAACCTCGATCTCAAACTTTATTTGGGCCTCCCTCAAAATGGCCTGGAAGTTAAAACTCAGTTAAAAATAGTAAATTGCCAAAATTGCTAGAGTTTCTCATTTTGAGCCATTTGGAAAAGGTGTGGCCACCAATATCCACCTAGATCAATCCTCCATCCTTAGGAAGCAATGGTATCCATTGTAGTTGAGTTCCCGGGGAGAGGGAAAACATTTGTTGAATCTGCATCTTGGTGAGCTTATTTCCTTGCTGGAGACGTCACGCAACTCGATTTGTGGAAGGCTATCAAAAACATGTGGATGGAAGGGTTGAAACTTTTTAAATAGTATGGCTACATGAGATGACTATGTAGAAGGAATATTTGCACTTTTCTACAACCTTGTCGACTTTCTTCGCTTGATAGAAGGTGCTTGGGGCAAGGCTTTAGTGGTTGTAGTGGTCCTTCTGCTCAACTTTTGAACAGATTGTGAAGAAGATAACTTTTGAAGTATGAGATACTACCATGCGAAACTTTTTAGGTGGAACAGTAGTCGAAACTACCTCTGGTATTCTGTAGAGATGAACCCCCAGAGAAACAATGAAACTGCGGGGTCGAGACTCATAAACAACATGGCGCTTCCACATATATGGTTGACCCAAGAGAACATCACAAACATCCAGTGGGGAAACATCACATAATACCTCATCCTTGAAGGGTTGGAAGTTGTATGACAATCGACACTGTTGGTTGACACGAAGATCTCGTCCTTGTCGAAGCCACCCGATGTTGTATGGATGCGGGTGTGGTGTTGTCGACAATCCCAACTGTTTGACGACCTTTACTGAGATGAGGTTTTTCTGGCTTCCGCTACCAACAATAAAATGCAGCGAGGTCCCCTTCACCCACATCTGTGAATGAAAAAGGTGCTCCCCCTCTTCAGGATCTGTTGGTTCTTCTGGTTGAATTGCTGCAGTCGCGACAATAGCAGTGGGGTCTGCATCAATGATCTGTCCTTTACCAGTATTTTCATAATTAGATTCTGAAACAAGGTTTGACTCCTTGTCTTTGATCTTGGCCACCAATGACTGTTTTGAACGACATTCATCGGTGTTGTGCCAGGGTATTTTTTGGAAGTCACACCATTTTCCGGTGTCCTTCTTTGTCTTCCCATGACCCTTCTTTTCCTGTGTCTTGGACTGGTTTTCGGGGAACTATTTGTTAGGGCCATCTTTGTCATTCTTTGGTTTTTGCGGATTTGCATACCCGAATTCCCGTTTGTTCTGGTGCTTAAATTTCTGCTCAATTTTAACAGCATATCGATAAGCAGCATCGAGTGATGAGATGTACAGAAAATCCATTTCCATCTAGATGTATCTATGTAGAGCCCCACGGTATTTCAGAACCAAATGTCGCTCAGAGTCTTTGATACCCAACTTGGTGCGCATGGTATGGAAGGTATTGGTGAACTATGGAACTGCTTCGCCCCTCTCTTACTGCAGTGTGGTCCACCTCATGTAATGGTCCTCATATTTGCCAAGAGGGTAATACTGTTCTTTTACCGCATCCACAAAAATATTCCAAGTGGGCTCGGCCCCATATATTCCAGACTCCTCTATGGAAATATGCTTCCAGTAAGTTCCCCACATGGGGGAGAGCCTTAAGGAGTGTGAAGGTGATATTTTCCTTGTCAGAAAAATTATGGACAGAGAAATAACCTTCTAGAAGATTTAACCATTTATCTAGGGTACCTGCATCTATTTGACCTTCAAATACGAGAATATCAAAATTAACCTGTACCTTGAAATGCGATGTGCCTCCAAAGTGGCCGCTTGATGAATATGTGCTTGATGTTATCGGGAGGCGTTGAAGGATGTGGGAAAAATTCTCCATCATTTCGTCCCTCTGTCGCGTGAGAGCTTGCTCAAGCAACAAATTGATAGGATCGTTTGCTCCATCGTTTTTCTTTTCTTCTGCCATTGAGGGTTTCTTGGGTGTGCAAGAGAAATTTTCTTCAAGACAGACAAACTCGAGACCCAACTTGCTATACTCGGACCTCGTCAGGGACATGCACTGAAAAAATGATCAAGAGCAGCCTGCTCTGATACCACTGATCTGGATTATTTTCGGCACGAAATGAGATCGGAGATATAATAAAGAAATGCACAAAGATATCGCAGATGTTCAATAATATAACAGAAATGTATCATAGATGCAACCATAAACACAAATATACAGTAATACATGAATTCTATTAATGAAAGAAATGTACAGACACTATAAAAATACAGATTGAAAGACTCGCTAGAATGGTGGCAGCTTATCTCTGAGAAGAGATGTGACGGCTACTCGCATTCACAAGAAGATGATTACAATGAGGCTCTAAATTTT
Source organism: Picea sitchensis (assembly GCA_010110895.2). Taxonomy (NCBI): domain Eukaryota; kingdom Viridiplantae; phylum Streptophyta; class Pinopsida; order Pinales; family Pinaceae; genus Picea; species Picea sitchensis. The sequence continues at coordinate 12,447 of SNQJ01S0242794.1, forward strand.
TTTTTACAATAAGCCGGAATTTCAAAAACCCTAGACATCCAAAAACCTAACCCTGGGAGATGAAGCGCCAAAAGTCATGTGGGCCCCGTTTGAGTAAATGAGTACATCAACTTCCCGGGGTCGTAACTTTTGCATACGATCTCCGTTTTAGACGTGTGACAGCTCGTTGGAAAGGTATCATCGAGGAGATTCATTTTTGGGGCTCAATCATGCCTTTGGCTATCATTGAGAACCTCAATCTCGAAAAACCTTCATTTGGGCCCTCAAAATGGCCCCATAAGGTAAAACCTACTAAAAATAGTAAATTGCCAAAATTGCCAGAAAGCCGTTTTGAGCCATTTGGAAAAGGTGGGTGACCACCAATATCCACCTGGATCATTTGCATGGGAGTGATAACTGGTTTTCAATCTTCCATTCAGAACCTCTTTAGCATTTCTCTGATATACTTGGTTTGAGAAATAAAAATTTCTTGATTACTTTGATGTATCTAAAGTCCCATAAATAAGGATAGTTCTCCAAGTAATGACATTTCAAATTCATTCTACATGTCTTTTACAAATTTTTGGCTTAAGCTGTCATCATCACTACCAAAAATAATATCATCAACATAAACTTCAATTAATAAAGTATTACCTTGACTTACCTTGATGTAGAGGTTGTTGTATGCACTTCCTTTTTTGAACCCTACCTATTGCATATAGTTATCCAGTCTAGAGTACCATGCTCTAGGAGCCTGTTTTAGACTATATAAGGTCTTCTTCAATTTACACACATAATTTGTGTCCTTTGACAACTAAAATCCTTCTAGTTGTTCAATGTAGACTTCTTTTTCAAGTTACCCATTCAGAAAAGATGATTTTATGTCCATATGATATACTTTAACATTTTTGGAGCATGCATAGGCTAAAAGAAAACAAATTGCTTCCATTC
>SNQJ01S0242795.1:0-13375 GCA_010110895.2 Picea sitchensis
AACAGAGGCGAGTGGCACCCTTGGAGCACGTCGTGCATCCTGAAGGGCATGTCGCGTTGATGATGATGGAGGTATGAACCTAGATGGACCTAAGACAATTAACACGTTAAGAAATTTTTAAACAACTTCCCTAAATTAAATGTTGCCCAGTTCAAAATCTAAGTTCTATGTCTAAAATTTTGCTAGGAGTAAAATTTTGTCTACCTTTAAAAAAAAATAAAAAATCATTTATATATATAAAAAAAATAATAATAAAATTTAAAATCACTTAAGTAATAGGTTTGGCCTTCATAAAAAATTTAGTAACATGAGTAGAGTAAGAAATTAAATAAAAATCTATGAATATAAAATGTAAGGAGGCAATTAATTTATTTTAAAACTTTTGATCATTTAAGGAGGTATTAAATTAGTAATAAAAGTAAAAAGAGGTTAATTAGCACAACTGTCATTTCTAGTTCAATAAAAAGGGGAAAGAGGGAAAAAGGGGAACTCGTGGTAAAAAGCGAGAAACCAACTTAGTAAAGAATTTGCAATATAAGAACCTTCTAATTTTAAACTGATTTAGCAATTTCATTTTAGGGAAAGCTTTTAAAACCTGTAAGGGAATCTAGGGACACCTAGGAGTGATTTTAGGAGTAATCCTAGGTGGGTGAGGGAAATGAGACAATTAATAAATTTATGAAAATAATTATTGGAGGAAAGTGGGGATGGATGACACTTATGCGAGGAGGAATTTTAGAAGATTTTTGTGCAGAAACTTAAATTAAGTAAATTTAGGGAAATAATGGAGTTCTAAAACTCTATAAAGAGAGGGAGGAGAGAGGAAGGGATCAGATTTTTAAGCATAGCGTTACACTGCAGGAATATTGACTTGAGTGATTGCTTGTGGGAGTTAGGATTTCCCAGCTCGGTGGTAGCTTCGGCCTTACTGGTGAGCTGGGAATCTAGACATACCATCTTGATAGTGTGTGGCCCCTTGTGGATCAGGAGGCTAAGGGAAACTGATACCCTATCATTGAGGAGAATTACGGTGAGGTCTCGATGGTGGGCGGGAGCGGAATGGGTGGGGACGACACTCAGAGCAGGAGAACAAGCAAGGTATGCTTCTTCGTTTGAATGATAGAATGATTATAGGATTTATGATTGGATTTATGAGTTTAGTATTTCAAACAACTGTATAGTTCTATGCATTCTCCTAATGTGTTTTACGCTTATATATTTTTCTACGTTTTTATGCATGAAGAGATAATTTAGCTCTGCGCTCGCAATCTTGAGTAAATGGCTCAATTCTTGTCCTCAAAATTTTTATTTTTGACAAAATACCTGCATGTGTGAATTCACCCAACGCCTGGTAATTCTGGTTTTGATTTTAACATTTTATGATTTCTTCTACATTACCACATTCCTCCACTGTAAATTTTTCTGGTGATGACAAGATTCAATGTTTCTAAGACATCCACTGATGATTAGGTGTGTGGGTAAACTATTAGCTGTGATAGGCTGAATCTGGGATTGAATGCCACGGAAAGTATAAATTTAGTTGACAATGTGATTTGATATTTCTCTGATGTTGGTGAGGTCAAATAGTGGAAGCGTTCCATTAAATTCATCACATAGAGCTATTCTTCATCAGTCTGCATAAGTTTTACTGCAATTTTTTTTCTTAACAGATGGCGGGGATTAATTGGTGTGGCTGAGCGCCTCGTGAAATCGGACTTTAGAAAACCTGCTGCAACCATCTAATTACAAATTAAATCGAACTTAAAGCAACGCCTACATCTAATTACCTGTAAAAAGTTTTTGTGATGATCCTAAGTACAACCCTAATTTAGGATATTGGAATTCATTAAACTTGACCACGATGAGCTTTCCAATTTTGTACACATTCACTCAGGTCTGCAAGAATTCTTGAGGCCCGAGAATTCTAACTAATTTCATTATGTGTTTTTTATTGGGTATAGCTGAGCTTCTTTTTCCTAAGCGACTTCATTCTTGGGCATTTTTTTCCTTTTTTCTATGCAAGCGAAATTGGAATATTATTTGAAACAATGGTAGTTAGGTACAATGAATGCAAGTGTACCTCATGACAAACAAATTACTTCTATTGGAATTGCCGACAAACTACCTTTTACCATTACCTTCGTTTTATTTACTCTAAAAAAAACTTTCTTTGAAGTTGTCAATTGCCCACGTGTTTCCCCTCCTCACCTTACCTAACATGCGGAATTACTGGCCCTTACGATCTGGACACTGACTGAGCATATGTTTCTATATTTGGTTGTTGGCCCTTATGATTTGGAATACTCACAGACAGAATGGAACGATGTGCCAGCGGATATGTTCTTTTTTATATGAATAGTTTAAATGTTGTATTGTTAATTCTATTCTAATTAAGGTTAAACAAAGAGGGTATGTTAAGGTTTACTTCTAAGTTATTGTGATTTGGTTCTTGATGTGAATTTCTTTTTATATTAAAAAAACTCATAGTTGTGATTATTAATTTTTTGGTTATAAATTTATATCCTGTATTATAAGCTGCATAGTTACTAGAGTTCATTACCACTATTGTTATTAGTAGTATAGGAGTACTATAACTTTGAGTTTAGCATTGACCATAAATTAGTCATCTTGAATTTCAACTATTCCATACTAACCAGAATTCTAATTTTATATATATAGTTGTTTTGTTGTTGTTATAAGTATGTAAATAATTCGTTATTTCAATTTTATTGGATATAAACATTAATATCTTATTGTCAACGACTAATTTCTCGAGAACGATATATATTCAACTTTCATTTTTTATGCATCCTACATGCATTGAACCATGCCCTATCCTATAATTATCTGTACATTTCAGTTGTCAGTGCATGTCAAGAACTATTACTACTTCACGAGGTTTCAAGAGTCATCTACATCATGGCACTCACTGCTGAGCTCATATTTCAACTGATTAATTGTCGGATGAAGCCAACAGGATATATATACTAATATTGAAATAATTTCTTTCGTTACCTTTGGAATTTAATATCTCATTAAATTGGGTATAAGGAAGGAGAATAGTAATAAAGACCTTTAAAGTATGAGTAGATGTGGTTCAGAGTGCTATGTCTCCACTAATGCCTTGCCTTAGCGTAGATAACCATGTTAAGCTATATTAAAGGGTTATATTCTTGTCTGATAAATGCTGATTTATTAATTTAGCCGATATCTTGTAAATTGATTAAAAGTACACTTCCAATGCAATGCGGTAATAGTAATTGAAGCGCATTTAATGAGACAAATAATTTTTCACTATTGGTACTATATGAATTAACACATTATTCTCGATATTGATGGTTATGTTGCTGTCTTTAAGCTTGTAGACCCGGACTTGACTGTGGATATGGAGCCTCCTTGATTTCCTCAGGCAGTCCTTCCAGCACATGGACCTTCATTATGGTTAAATCAGTGGAACAGGCTTGAGCATTGCTTATGTCTGTTGGAGGTCCTAACTAGGGAGTAGGACGTGGGCGAGTAGTCAGTCATATTGTAATGGGATTGATGGTCATTCATGACCATCGGTGCCAGGTGTGCATGCGGTTTGTACTGTTGTTTAGATGGTTATTCGTCTATTCCGTTGCTATCCCAGTGAAATAATTTATTACCTTAACACATTTTTTAAATTATTACCTGACTTTACAGGACCGTTCCTTGTGAACATGGAGAGTCATTGCCTGACATAAAATCAAGGGAAAGGTTTGGTGAACACAGAAAAAATGATGTTAGCAATCCTCCCGAGGAGGGTGGTAATCAGCTAGCCACTGTAGTAAATTTTAAATGTGATTAAGTAAAAGTAAAAAATAAACATGTAAGCGGATGCCTTTATAATAGTATTATGAGGGAAGTTAGTGGTTGGAAGTAAGCGACTATTATATTTGATTTAGGATGACAAGAATATTCATCAATATTTAAATTTTATTTTAAAGCCGGTGAAGCACTAAAAACCTATTAAATGTACATTGTCAATAAGTGTCCGTCTTTAGTAATCAAAGGGGGAAATGTTTGATTTATTGGAAAATGAAAATGATGTTGAATAATCCTTTCGAGTGTAAATATTCATACTATCTTAAAAGAACACTAAAATATTATTAAGTGAGTAAAAAATAAACATGAAGTGGTTCTTTATAATAGTGAGAGGACAAAACCAGTTGAAGTAGGCTGACATTGATTTATTGGGATGACTAAGATATTCCATCAAATGTATGTGTCATACAAAATAGATGAAGCACCCAAAACCTTAAATGTGGCCATTATCGTGGTTGTACCTTCCCGGTAGTAATCAAGAGAAAGGTTTGGATTTGACCAGGAAAATGAAGCGTTAATCCTCAGAGGTGTCAGCCTTCGCCACCACTAAAACCACTAAATACCATCCATTCCATCCGCTCCATCCATTCCATTCCATCCATCCATCCATCCATCCCGTCCATCCATCCGCTACCCATCCTGATCCTCCATCCGTCGTCCGAGTCCATCTTTCCTCATCATCCGTCCATTCCGTCCGGTCCATCCATCCATCCGTCCATCCACCATCCATCCATCCGCGTGCCATGTCCGGTGTCCTCCTCCATCCTTCATTCCATTCCGTCCATCCATCCATCCGTCCATCCGTCCATTCCTTCGTCCGTCCATTCCATTCCATTCCTTCCTTCCTCCATCCGTCCCCATTCCATCCATCCATCCATCCTTTCCTCCATCCGTCCATCCGTCCATCCACCATTCCTCCCTCCATTCCTCCATTCCTTCCTCCATTCCTTCCATCCATTTCTCCATCCGTCCATCCATTCCATTCCGTCCATCCATCCTCCATCCATTCCATCATTCCTCCATTCCATCCGTCCATTCCATCCATCCATCATTCCGTCTTCCATCCTTCCGTCCTCCATCCATCCATCCTTCAGATCTCCATCCATCCATCCTCCATCCTTTCCTCCTCCATCCATTCCTCCGTCCATCCGTCCTCCGTCCATCCGTCCATCATCCCGGGTCCTCCATTCCATTCCATTCCATCATTCCATTCCATCCATTCCTTCCATCAGTCCATCATTCCTCCATCGTCCATTCCTTCCTCCATTTTCCGGCGTCGAATCCGCTTTACATAGGATGGAACTGCATAATTCCATCGAAATCGACACCCCTCCAATACAATGTAGTTCTCACTGTCCTGATAAAAGCCCAGATAATTGGTTTTGAGTAGTGATATGGTATCCCTAGGAGTTATTTTTTTTTATAAATACAAAGAGGCATTTCAAGAGACTAGAAAAGAAGGCTGAACATAAACGACGCTCCTAGAAAGGAGTCATTAGATATGATGATTTTATGGAACCTTGTGAAGGATCCTCAAAAGAATGTAGAGCATAGTGCCTCTGCCAACATGAATTCCTTTGCAAGAGAAAATTAAATCACTATCAGTGAATAGAATTTTACACTGGAAAAGCACAAGGCAAAGGTATTGGTCCAACAAGACCAATTGAAGCAACAAATATATTAGATATAATATGATTTTAGGCAGCAAGCCTATGAGAAATATGATATGCATAAAGTTGAGATATAAGCTATGAATAAGACACATTTATAGGAAATGTATTATCTAAGAAAATAGCACCAAGAAAATGTCAATCTTCTTGAGAAACAAAAGTTGAAGGTTATAGAAAATGGAGAGAAAGTGAGTACTCTTGAAGCCAAATTGAAAGAGATCAAACTGTGAAAGAAGCAACCTTGAAAAAATTGAATATATGAGGGAAGCTCAAAGACATTTATTCTTTGATTTGAATTAAATTCAATAATATCACATGGTGATTCAAAAAGGGTGTCAGATCATGTGGAAGAGAAGAAGGAGAAAATAAAATCTTCCTAGGATTCTTTTGATGTAGTTATCAATTGGAATAAATGGTATATAACTACTCCTTTATACCTCCCTATATTTTATCATAGAGAAAAGGGGAAAACCCAAGTACTACTAGACACTTAGAAGTCATGTTGAGAGGTCTTGAGTATGGAGATTTAGTCCCTTCAAAGAATGGAACCCATGACCTCAATTTTGAGGGAGAGATGTCACATATAACTTATGGCCTCTTGTGATAACCATGAAAACTAAATGATTGCTAATCATATCAAATATTTTTAAGAATTTCAAAATAAAAATATAAATGTATCTAAGAAACAAATTATTTTTCATGTATAATTTTAATTAGTCCTAATAAAAAAATTCAAATTCAATACACATATGATTATTAATAAAACATTTCAACTTAAAAGTCATATGAATATTAATAAAACATTTCAAATTCAATAAACTATCTATGGCTTATAGTTTTCAATCTCAATAGAATATCCATGGGCCATGAATTTGAATGGGGGAAGTTAACTAATATCATATTACTTAGAAATAAAATTTATTAGAGATGCTTGATCGTAGAGATGATTGATTTGTTAATTTAGTGCACTAGCAAATGTTACAAATAAACTATTTCAATGATTTTAGTTTGGATCATTCCATGGTTTGGTGTGGATTTCATCTACTTCTCTCTAGAAGCTTTCAGTTCCTCTCCCCTTCTATGCAAAAAAGAGAAAGGTTAACTTAGTCTTTTGCTACACCTTCACAACAATGTCATGCACCACAAAGAATGCACATTGCACCAACATTTTCCTACAATTTTCTATGAAGAGGCATGCATCTATTATTTGTCACTTACACTGTTAAAATTTGCATCCTTGACCACTACTCTATGCGTGCAATTCTCTTATACCTGGAGGTCACAAGAAGTTATAGCTTTTCTATGAAATGAAATAATATAATGGATGCCTTTATATTAGTGGCAATCGACTATTTTACTTAGTAAATTTTAAATATGATTAAGTAAAAGTAAAAAATAAGCATGTAAATAGATGCCTTTATAATGGTGGGAAGTTAGTGGTTGAAATCACAGCCATTGATTTATTAGGACGACTAAGAATATTTCATCAATATTTAATCTTGTCCATCTAAGCCCGATGAAGAACTAAAAACCTATTAAAATGTGCTTGTGTCCAATGGGTGTCATTCAATCAAGGAGACTGGTTTTGTTTGACCTGAAAATGAAACTTTAATCACTCAGAGGTGGAAATTAGCTAGCCACCATAATAAATTTTAAATATGATTAAGTAAAAGTAAAAATAAACATATAAGCGAATGCCTTTATAATAGGAAGTTAGTCTTTGAAATGACAACCATTGATTTATTAGGACTACTAAAAGGGTATTCGTAATGTTTAATCTTGTCATGCAAAATGATGAAGGTAGAAACCTATTAAATGTGCCATTGTCAATAGGTATGCATGCTTCGGCGTAATCAATGAGGAAAGGTTCGGTTATTGAGAAAATGAAAGCGTTAATCCTACTCAGTGGCAATCAACTAGGCATGATAGAATTTTTAAATATGATTAAGTAAAGTAAAATAATAAACATGTAAAATGATGTATTTATAATAGCTAGGAAGTTATGAGGTTGAAATAACAACTATTGGTTTATTGGAATGACTAAGAATATTCCATCAATATTTAATCTTATCCATATGATGAAAGAACTAAAACCCTATTAAATGTGTCCATTGTCAATGGTTAATGCGTCTTTCAGTAATCAAGGGGAAAGGTTTGATTAACCAGGAAAATGAAACTCTAATCACTCATAATTGGCAATTAGCTAGCCACCATAGTAAATTTTAAATATGATTAAGTAAAGTAAAAATAAACATGTAAGCGGATGCTAGCTATAATGGTAGGGAAGTTAGTGGTTGAAATGACAACCATTGATTTATTGGGGCGACTAAGAATATTCCATGTCTTTAATCTTTGTCCATTGTCAATAGGTGTATGCCTTTCAGTAATCAAGGGGAAAGGTTTGGTTGACCGAGAAAAGTTAATCCTTTCGGTGGCAATCAACTATACCATAGTAAATTTTAAATATGATTAAGTAAAGTAAAAATAAACATGTAGCGGATACCCTTTATAATGAGTAGGGGGAAGTTAGTGGTTTTGAAAATCTGATGATGATTTATTAGGAGGACTCAGAAATTTCCATCAATATTTAATCTTGTTCATACAAAGCCCCGATGAAGCATAAAACCTATTAAATTTGCCCATTGTCAATGGGTGTAAGCCTTTCGGCATAATCAAAGGAAATGTTTAGGTTGACCCATAAAATGAAAGCAGTGATATAGGAACTGTAATCGGCTAGCCACCATAGTAAATTTTAAATATGATTAAGTAAAAGTAAAAAACTAAACATGTAAATGGATGCCTTTATAATAGTGAGGGAAGTTAGTGGTTGAATTGACCATACATTGATTTATTAGGACAACTAAGAATATTCCATCAATATTTAATCTTGTCCATACAAAATTGATGAAGCTCTAAAAACCTCTTAAATGTGCCCATTATCAATGGGTGTCGCCTTTGGCATAATCAAGGGGAAAGGTTTGGTTGATACAGAAAATGAAAGCTAATCCTCGGTGGCAATCAACTATATACACCATAGTAAATTTTAAAATATGATTAAGTAAAAAGAAATTAAAAATAAGCTTATGTAATGAGATGCCTTTATAATGGTAGGGAAGTTGGTAAGTTTGAAATCACACTTACATTGATTTATTGGGACTACTAAGAATATTCCATCAATGTTTAATCTTGTCCATAAAAAACACTAAAACCCTAATAATTGTGCTCATTATCAATACGTGTATGCCTTTTATATGAAATGAAATAATATAATGGATGGATAACATGAGAACATTTTATAATGTTGGCTTTCATGCCACACCTACACCATAAGCCTTAAAGATGGAATGAGACTAGGTTGAAGATGAAGTGGCCTCTTGATGTGTGGAGACCTTTAGGATTTTCCACTTAATTTTATTTACCAATATATTTTTGCTAAATTGTTGGTAATATAAAATTCTTTGAGTAAATGAGGTTAACCATCGGTCTTAATTATAGAATTTGATCCCTTCAAAAGAATGGAACCATTGACCTCCAATTTTGAGGGAGCGATGTCACATATAACTTATGACCTCTTGTGATAACCATGAAAACTAAATGATTAGCAATCATATCAAATATTTTTAAGAATGTTTAAGAAGGATGTTGTGAGCACTCTTGGAGTAGCTGAGAGTTCTTGGAGTCCCTAGTTGAGATATTTCCTAGCCAACCTATTTTGGATATCTGGAGGGAAGTGGGAAGGCAGAGCTTGCATGGTAGAGAAGAGAATCTCATTCCTTGGGTTGTGAAAATGGAGTTGAGAGGAAGAGATGGTGGGTTGGAATTTTTCTTTGAGTTTGAGACTTGAGTTTTGGGTTTATTTATTGTGTGGAGGTGTGAGGCATCCGAGGAAGGGCAGATCCCTTGTGGACTCAACCCCTTAGCCTCATCTTGAGGGTGGCTTGATGTTGAGACAAAATGAACAACAAACCTATGGTTAGGAGGAACGTCCCACTTATTCCACATTTAGTTGGTTTAGTTGATTAAAGATAAGTTTTATATTTACCTTTTAAAATAATATTATTTTTGTTGTGTACATGTTAATTCAAATTTTGTTTATGTTTGATGGGTATGCATGCATTCATTGTTTTTATTATGTTGTATATGCATGAATAAATTAGTTTGTTTCCTGCTCATTTTATTGTGTCCCAACAAAAATTTTAAATGGGTTTAGTAGGTTGGGTTCCTTTACATATTGAGTAGAAAGGTTATGTGTTGTTTTGACAAGAATTGTTATTGTATTTACAAAACTTATCTTGGAGGTTTCCCCTTGAAGGCATGAACATAGATCTCTATTTTTTATCAAACATATCTTTCTTAGGGTTTGTCTCTCTTTTCTCTTTTGTTCTTAGGTTTTATACTATATATTTTATCAGTTCTCTAAAGTTTTTGGTTAAGTACACTACAAGAGATAGGGGACTCTACATGGAAATGATTCATTGCATCAACTCAATGTCAACACCGTATGGAGGATTTGAAATAGAATATTTGGAGGTGTGTTTTTTCCAAATCCACCCATGTAGAAGTACCCCATACCTAGTTTTCTAGCGGACTAGAATTCGATGATACATGCAGAGATCTTGTTTTTCCCATAGATTCCTCCGACTACCTGTAAACATTGATTTACTTATGAATTTCAATAAATCCTTTCTTTTGTACAAGTTGGAATGAAAGGTGGGATAATCTCTTTATATTGAATGTTCTCTCTGCTTGAGCATTATCTCAAAATTTCTTGTTATATTTCTTATAAGTTGGAAGATGTGTGAGGAATCAAATTTCTATTTGAAATAAACTAAGAGAATGCTTACAATGGTTGCACACATTGATTTCCATCATTTCACTTTTTATGAAGAAATTGTCCCAATCTAGCGTCCCATCTACCACATTTGTAGAAAGTCACACCTCTAAATTTTGAACTTCCTCTAGGAATTTTGGTACTTTAACGAGTATAGACATAAAAAAAGTCTTCTTATGTCAATTAATTATATGTGTATCACAATAAACATATTTATACAATGAAAAGGAGTATATCAGCCCAACACAAAAGAATGCCCCCACAATGGGAACATTCTTTCTTTACCCACTTCATATCCTCCTCATAATCATCAATGTTAAAATTTATATCAACATCTACACCTTTGAATTTGATTCTTTCCATGTCATAGAACGAGCTTGCAACAAGCTGGAAGGGAAATTATTCCATTACATATAGGAATTATATATCATATAATTTGAAGTGGAAAGTGTAAAAAATGGCTTTTGCTATAGAGCTTAAAAAACCATAGGCTGCAATCATATAAAAAGTTACAATTCAAGCAATCTAAAGGATTTACCTTGAAGCTACATGGGTAGTGTGAAATCCACCTTCAGTTTATAATAATGAAATGTTGATTTATAATTTTAGAGTGCTCTCATTTGATAAATGATTTCCCAATAAGAGAAACATTGCAATAAATATTTTAGTGAGGGAAGGGAATAGTCATTAAAATGGAAAAACAAGTCATACTTAGTTCTATGAAATCATATGAAACTACCCAATGATGTTGCATGCTTAACAAATATGTAGAATTATAAGTGAGACTCGGGGGTCTCCCTCCACTTATAGATGTGTTGTATGTAGTAACAAAAACAATAAGGAGAACATATTTATGTTCAATATGATGCAACATTGATGTTAATTTACTATTAAATTTGATTTGCACTATTAATACCTCTCCAAAAGTCTTATTGACCCTCTGTAAGTACTTCATTGACAATTTGTCACCTTTGTATTCATAGATTTCCAATAAATAAGATTCACCATCATTGTAGCTTTTGAGAACATTTTATAATGTTGGCTTTTATGCCACACCTGCACCATAAGCCTTAAAGATGGAATGAGACTAGGTTGAAGATGAAGTGGCCTCTTGATGTGTGGAGACCTTTAGGATTTTCCACTTAATTTTATTTACCAATATATTTCTGTTAAATTGTTGGTAATAGAAAATTCTTTGAGTAAATGAGGTTAACCATCGGTCTTAATTATAGAATTTGATCCCTTCAAAAGAATGGAACCCTTGACCTCCAATTTTGAGGGAGAGATGTCACATATAACTTATGACCTCTTGTGATAACCATGAAAACTAAATGATTAGCAATCATATCAAATATTTTAAGAATTTCAAAGTAAAATATAAATGTCATCTAAGAAACAAATTATGTTTTCATGTATAATTTCATTAGTCAATAAACGATTCAAATTCAATACACATATGATTATTAATAAAACATTTCAACTTCAAGTGTCATATGAATATTAATAAAACATTTCAGCTTCAATCCAACTCTCTATGGTATGATTTTCAATCTCAATAGAATATCCATGGGCCATGAATTTGAATGGGGGAAGTTAACTAATATCATATTACTTAGGAAAGAAAGTTTATTAGAGATACTTGATCATGGGAATGATGATTAATTTGTTAATTCAGTGCACTAGCAAATGTTACAAATAAACTATTTCAATGATTTTAGTGTGGATCATTCCCTAGTTTGGTGGATTAGATTTCATCTACTTCTCTCTAGAAGCTTTTAGTGCCTCTCCCCTTCTATGCAAAAAGAAAAAGGTTAACTTAGTCTTTTTCTACACCTTCACAACAATGTCATGCACCACAAAGAATGCCCATTGCACCAACATTTCCCTACAATTTTCTATGAAGAGGCACATCTATTATTTGTCACTTACACCGTTAAAATTTGCATCCTTGACCACTACTCTATGCGTGCAATTCTCTTATGCCACATAGGAGGTCACAAAGAAAGTTATAGATTTTTCTATATGAAATGAAATAATATAATGGATGCCTTTATATTGGTGGCAATCAAGATACCATAGTAAATTTTAAATATGATTAAGTAAAAGTAAAAAATAAAAGCATGTAATGGATGCCTTTATAATAGTGAGGAAGTTAGTGGTTGAAATCAACCATTGATTTATTGGGATGACTAGAATAGTTCCATCAATATTTAATCTTGTCCATACAAAATTGATGAAACACTAAAAACCACAATAAATGTGCCCATTGTCCAATGGGTGGCCATGTAGCAGGCACCGTTCACAATGGATTCAGTGATAGGTGCAATTTTTTTTTTTGTGTGTTTAAGGTGTGTGTAGCGTGTGGAAATAACAACATACTTAACTCTACATCACCAACCGACGACCAACAAGAACCTTAACCACAACAAAGTAAAAAATGACCCGATGTGTGACCCCTCCCACCCGTCCTACCACAGGTTGGGACCTCCATGTTTACATAAACAGCGCTCCGAGCCAGGGTTCCCATCGTCTTTTAACCATTTAAGGTCTCAAAGGTGGCAGGCATTACGAGGAACATGGAGGTGTCTACATCCACAGAGCACCTTGAACCAAGCAACAAGCCGACCACGGTCAAGTACAACATTCATAAGAAGAACAACTGCGCTCTTTACGGAAGGTGCGTGACAAGAGGAATCCGACGACAGAACACAAATTCGACAATATTTAAATGAACAACATCCCTCATTACAAAATCCGAGTAAATTAATGCATAAGAATCCGGGCATTCCAGAGTATGTCTTATCAATGTCAGGAGACTATACTAACATCATGACCAGATATCCATACCACATCCTTTCTAAATACAACAACATTGGCGATTATAATTGAAGGTCATACGATTCAACTCTAATCTTGCCATCATGTTTATAAGGTATGAACCACACAAATCTCCTAGTTGTAATGTATTGTTGAGTAGGAGATTTTATAAACAAGGTTTCCATGACATCGGTAAAGCAACCAACTGACC
>SNQJ01S0242796.1:0-13375 GCA_010110895.2 Picea sitchensis
AGCTTCTAATTTGAACCATGAATCTTCCTTTTCATTTATTTGAATCTTCAATAGTTCCTCTATTCTTTTGGCTTCTTCAATTTGGGTCTTGAGATGGACAATAGTTTCAAAACTTTTGCTAATCTCTTCTTCTACATTCATATATTCTTTTCCATCTTTTAGTCTTGTGATCTTTTCTTCCTTTTCTTCTAATTTAGTCTTATTGCTCTCTTCTTTTTCCTTGATCATTTCTTTTAACTTCAAGATGTGCCTTAGACTTATCCTAAGAAACTTCTTAGTGTTATCCGAAAGATAGTTATAGACTATATAATAATGATCACTTCTATATCTATATAAACCCTCTTCAATTTCCTTTTGAAGTTTTAATATATTTCCTTCTATTATTTTCATGGGATAAATACCATCAAACTTTACACAAACTATTTCTACATCTTCTTCTTCACTTGTAGAGAAAAATTCATCATCATCATCATTGCAATCAAGGGCTTTAGAGTGTTCTTTACCTTCATTTGAAATATCCTCATGATCTTCCTTTTTTCCAACATCAACACATACTTCTTTGCCTTCATTTGAAATGTCTTCAAGATCTTCCTTTGTGCCATTATTACTTGATTCTTTATCTTCCCTTGAAATGTTTTCAAAATCACATTTAGAAATAATGCATTCAAGAGTTTTTGATGATTCTTTACCTTTGATGATCTTGATGGAGTGGTCTTCAATTTCTTCTTCCTCTTCTTTGCTTTGATACGTCTCCTCTAGTTTTAGCCATAGATCCTTGGCGAAAGTGCATTGTCCCATGCTCTCTTTGATAGGGCTTGAGAGTCCACTAAGAATGGTCTTGAGAGCCAATGCATCATTCTTCTTTCCTTCCCTTTGAGCTGCAAACTTTGACTTGTTATTCAACGAAACATATCCACGGATGGCTGCCTTACAAATAGCTTCTCCCATTGTCTTCAAATACACTCTCATCTCTATTCTCCAAGTAGAATAGTTTTCCTCATCAAGGATTGGAACTTCATCATCCATTTGTGTGTCTATGGATATCCTTCAAGCTTGTTAAGGCTTGTAGTGAAGGCCTGGCTTTGATACCAATTGCTGAACACACCTACCACACTTAGAGGGGGGTGAATGAGTGTCAGGCTCTTTTTCCCAAAACTTCCCTCTTGCACAAAAACTCATCAATTAGCATTCAACATTTATTCATTACTCATTGCTGTCATTTATAACCAGTCATATGTGAGCACATATCAACAACATATATCAGAAATATATCATCAACAAGTCATCATCACAATGAAAACAAAGAACACAAGATGTATGTACAATTTTCTTTTTATTATGGACTACAATCCTTGGGGTTTATTAGCAACAACTGAATAGAGTACAACTCTACAAGAGCACAAGCTCTATATGCAAGACTCAGCTTACATTCTCAGCACCAACTGATAT
The DNA here is from genome assembly GCA_010110895.2 of Picea sitchensis. Classification (NCBI taxonomy): domain Eukaryota; kingdom Viridiplantae; phylum Streptophyta; class Pinopsida; order Pinales; family Pinaceae; genus Picea; species Picea sitchensis. Next base: position 1,450 of record SNQJ01S0242796.1, read on the forward strand.
GAGGCAACAATCCTCAACAGATATCAATCTATCAACAGGTACATGACCTGTCAGTAGTGCAGCCCGCGTGTGCACGTGCCCTGACTCACTACAGCCTGTGTGTGAACGCGACCAGTGTATAATGCAACAAGCGTATGCTTCTGAGCAACTAGGGTTTTGCTTTTCTTCACATGCTCAGATCCTATGCAATCTGCAATCACTTTCTCTTCTATCTTCCACTGTCCAAACTGACCCACAACCAGTCACAATACATCTAAGCTCTCCAATATCTTGCACATGCTCCACAACAAATTAATATGAATGCTATCTCAATCATGTATAAATAACTAGTATACCATAACAATCATGTCACTACTGAATCACAAGAGTGTTGCTCACTCCATCAACCAAACTGAGCCATATCATAGAAGCCATAGCAAGAATTCCCTAAGCATTCACAACACATCAAACAATAACATCCATCAAGACAATAATGTAACCATACCAGTGTCTCAGTGATAGATCCAAGGCCATAGAATGAAAATCTGGAACCTGCCTCATCATCCAAGAGCTTGGCACCAACTCAAACACAAATCTCCATGATTTTATCCACTCCACGCTCCCTGTACACATCCAACCTGTGTGTACACTCACCCTATACACATCCATCCCACGTTTACATGCACCCTATACACAAACAACCTGTGTGGACATAAAAAATAGGGTTTTCTGTGAATCCGAGAATTTTGCCGTCAAGATCTCCGACATTGCCGAAACTTTGATGCATTCATGAGATCCTCCTCTCGCTTTCTTCCTCATAATAGATCTTCAATCATGGTCAAGAGATCCACACCAATAGGATTCTCTCACAAGAAGCTCTCCATCAATACTCCAAAAGATATTCACAAGAAGCTCTCCATTTATCTACACAAAGGATTCTCACCAAAATGTGCATTTTACAAGAGATCCTAGCTTCTTATTTATACTTTCATCTTCTAGGTTACTTAACCCATTTTTAGGTTACTTAACCCATTTCTAGGTCACTTAACCTATTTTCCTTATTGTAGGGTTAACCACTTTCCATGAATAAAAAGTTCTCCAATACTTTATCATTTAAATATTCCTTCTTGATTTTATCACTTCATTTTATCATTTAAATAATATTTCTTGATTTTGTCACTTTATTTTATCATTTAAATAATGATTTCTTCTTTTCAAGCACTTTGACTGGGGGTCCTTCAACTTCGTAGATCCATAACTCTCAAATCGTGAGGAGTTATGTGACATTCCACATACCACCGAAAATGGCATGTCAAGCACTATCCATCTAGGATAATTTCACCAACAAATTCATTGATCTTCATCTCATTAATCCACATGCAAGCATGGGTCCTCCAACCGTTCTTCTAGGATAACTCAATCCGTAAAGCGTCTTCCCGTGAGGGATTTCACCATAAGGGGACCACTTTGGAGTTCATCCATTTGTGCACCTTATCAACCATGATAAGACAATAATGATTCATCTTTGCATCAATTCACCATTGCATCATATATATCAACTATGCATCATGTATCAATGACAACTCATTGATCCATCTTCATCAATGCATCATATCAATGATCCATCTTTATCAATTGGTTTCCACTTGGACATCTATCATTCTCATCAAGGGCATCATATCAATTACTTGACATCAATCAAACCAAACCATTTACATCAATGACATATGATCCAACAATCTACCAAATAATCAAACCATTGGCATCAATGACAACATGATCCAACATCCATAATCTCCAACGATTGAGAATACTCCCGAAGTGTTCTTTAGATCGGACGACTCATGTCCACTTCGGGACTTCGGCTATTCCACTTACGCTATCCTTCCACTATACTTGATCAACGATTGAGAATGCTCCTGAAGTGTTCATCAGATCAGACGAATCATGTCCACTTCGGGACTTTGGCCTTCGGGACTTTGGGACTTAGGTCATTTGTTGGTGGTGAAACTCGCGAAGTAAAACTCCTAGAGCGACGTAAATTTCTGACGTCACTTGATGATGCGGCATGGGCTGAGTAGCTACCATGTGTCACTCAAATTCGTGATTTACACATACCTGAAATGACAATTTCATCTTGACACTTGTCATTATCTGACTGTGCCACATGTTTTTGCTGACGTGGTCTACTGATGTAGGTCTCCCGATGTGGCACATATTCTTCTCCTTGATCTTACGGTTAGGATACTTCCCGAAGTGAGATTCCCCGAAGTGTAATCTCCTCACAACTTTTAACCCGGAATGAATGTTGTTCATTGATTGTGATCTTAGATCGACGGCTTGATCTGTCTGCGATGCTTCTTTGCCTTGGTTTATATCCAACGACTCTTCTTCTTTGCTTATCCTATCCTTCCACTTAAAATGATCCAACGACTATCGAGAATTCGAGTATTCATAATCTCCACTCTTTTTCCTTGCTTATCCTATCCTTCCAATCAAATTGATCCATCGGTTGAGAATGGTCCCAGAGTAGATCAACGATCATGGATGATTGCAGGGTCCCAACTAGCACAACGTTTAAAATTATTGTTGAGCTCTGCAATGGAAAAAATGCTCGTTGGTAGTGGAACTGATGCCAACCGTAGATCTATTTGGCCAGTGACGATCGACGGTCTAGACTAATTGCGGGATTGGAATTAACGTGTTGTTTAATTCTCCCTTCGCGCTCCGCAATCAATCCCTGCCTTTGATTTGCGCTTGCATATCCGACGATCATGACTTAATATGATCATTTGGCGGATCAACCATAGTCATCGATATTTGAGTCTATAATATATGACAATCTAGAATAATTGTAGGATTGGAAATAACACGTTGTTTAATTATCCTTTCGCTCTCTGTAATCTTTCCCTGCTGTTGATCTGGCGCTTGCGTATCCAACGGTCTTGATTTGATCTGATTATGTTTTTGCAATGCGGTTTCCCTTTTGAGTTTCATGTGCGCCATCTCTTCTGAGCTTTTATCTTCATTCGCTAACCCTCCTGAGATTTAATCTCTGCATACTGTCCTACTGTTTGACATCAATGACACTATGTCCAACATGCCATTTTGTTGCAAACTTGCAATCTGATCCAAAGATATTTCTGATATGGCAATTTTCAAATCTCCCTCCATCGTTGTTCTTCCATTAAACGACTCTACAAATTCCATAGTAATTGATATGTTGTGGCCTTGGAACGTTTCAAATAAATCCAACAATCCATCCTTTCAAATTACAATTCAATAGGTTGGAAATTCATCTAGTATCCCTGTTCCTTGAAGTTCATAATGGACAACAAATGGGGTCGATATATCCTCCATCTATTGGATTATCGAGTGCTAGGGTTTGATGATTTCAAAGTTAAGAGTATAGAGTTGCGGAAGTAAGAGAACAAAGTCAATGAAAAATACGAAGTTATGCAGAAATAGAGGAGTGTGGAGTGGTGTTAAAACTGTTTCATCCACTTCAACAGAAGTTTTAGTCATGACTTATAAAATCTATTGTGTGGTTATGACAACACTGGTGAAGAATATTCGCTAAACACTCATTTCACACAATCAAGGATATGGTTGGAACGATTGGCGACTAAAATCATGATTATAGGTAGTCATGGCGGATTAGGAGTAAAAATTGTATATCATATGATTATGTGGTAACACATAATCATCATTATTCCATTTTCGAATTTCCATATTGTTGTTATAGGATAACATGATTTTAGATTAACCTTGGATAAGATTCAATGGGGTAGGCTTGTATCAAATTGGTTTAAGTAATAGTTGTATTTTGAAAGTTACCCGAGTTTTATCAAGTAAACAAATATAAAATAACTATTACCTTACAATCTTCTTACCCTGACCAGAAGATGCTGCTCTGCAATTTGATTAGAAGACTCTATAAATATTTGATTCTTACCCTGACCAGAAGATGCTGCTCTGCAATTTGATTAGAAGACTCTATAAATATTTGAGTTCTTTCTGGTTCACTATGAATATTTTATCCATTTATGCATTCGTCTTCATTTTGAAACTGCTTTTGATTACTGGATTTTTTACAGGAAATGACTATAATTACTTTGCTGATATGAATGAAATCTTTATTGCAGGTGCTAATAATATTCTTTTGCTGTGAAGAAATGAAATTTTGAAAGTTTCTACAAAAGAACAAGTTTAATGCTCATAACAAAATGAAAATCTGCTACGAGCTTTAATCACTGCAAAAGTGATGAACGCAATTGTGAAATATTTCTGCTGCTCTGCCTCGCTTGAAGGTCTGTAAACTATTTATATTCTCCCCTTACACCGAGATATTTGCATGTCCTCATGCAAATGAAGTAAGGAATATTATATAACAAAGTTACTAACTTAATGATAACTCTCTAGAATTCTCCTTTTTTTTGATAATTGCTATTTTGCAAGGGTCAGATCCAGGAACAAACAGGAACAAACGACCAACGGCCGATCCAGTCCTTGCCCATATCGAATTTGTGGAGTGCTCAATTGCATACTCTCTCCTTGGTTGAGTATCAGTTGAGGCGTTTCTTTGCTTCCATGTTTGGTCTCTCCCTTTTGGGGTATCTGCAGGTGAACACCAAGTTTTTCATTCCTTACTTTAAGAATTATGGTAAAGGCATCCTGTTTCCATTAAGTCGCTGCCACTTTATATTTATTATTCATTGCACAAAATCCTATGGTAGAACATAGCTCTTCTTTGTTGGGAGGAGCATTTAAAAAAAAAAATTTAAAAATGCAATTTTAAAAAAATAGAATTAAAAAAAAAATCAAATGAAAAACAATAGAAACTAAAACAGAGTTTTTTTTAACAAAATATAAACGTTAAACAAAACATTAAAAAAATGTTATAAAGACAAGACTAAACTAAAATTAAAAGATTAAAAAATAACAACAAAGCTAAAAAAAACAACAATAACATTACAATAACAAAAATTATAAATAAACTATAATAATAAAATAAAAAAAAACTAAACTAAATTCATATATAATAAAGGATTTTTTTTNTTTAACTCATCGTGGGAGGGGCGGTGCCCAACATCTCCCCTCCCCTTTGCATCAGATTCAAATGAAATAGGTGAATCCGACGCGAAGGGGACGGGGTCATATTCATAAATGGATAGTTCATATGATATTGTTCATAAATATTATATGAACTAAAATATGTCATATTCATATTATTTTTATTGTCTATTGCAATTGCAGTGGGTCAAATTCATCCGAGCCTCTCGCAAATTCCAATTTCAATGCAATATACTATTGAATAGAATGCAGACGATTGAGAAAAAATAATAGATCTAGTCTACAATATCAAATTTGAATTATGAAAGGCCAAAACAAGAAATCTTGTATACAATTTCAAATTTGTATATTATCCAACTAATTTTTGTGATGTACATATTAACGCAATGTAATCATGTAAGCTTTATAGTTGGCGAGACACTTTCAATTTATATTATTTATAAATTGTTTGGCTTATGAAATAATTAGTTTATTGTATTATAAAGCCTTTCTCTATTTGTTAATATTGGCAGTGCAATTCTTCCATGTTGAGATTTTTATAATATCATTGAAAAATGTTTGCCATACACTAGTGTATTGTTTGGAAACACTATAGTGCGAAAAAAACAATCTTTTACACTGTGACGGGAGAATTGTCAACGTACTCAACTGGAATTCATGTGCATTTATGGTTAGATTATGGTTATGAAATGTTACTCTCGCGATTGTTCTCAATGTTGTTGATGATGATGATGATTAACATCCACTAAGATTAAATTGTTCTATCGAACCTTAAGAGGGCAAGTGATTACTTGCGATTCTTTAGAATTTTGTTTCTGTGCTCGAAAAGCATTAAGAGAAGATTTCCAAGATCACTATACTTTTGTTGAGTTAAGAGGTTAGGAAGGTTGGTAGTGTGACCAATATTTTGAAAATGAAATCTAATATGGATATAGGCTAGACAATCTAAGAGAAAGTGCTTTTCATCTTCAACCTTCTTAGTGTCACAAAGGTGACACACTCTTTCATCCCATGGCATTTTAGGAATTGACCAACGCCCGATTTCACTATGGAGCTCGTGAAAATTTGTTCTTATCTTAACAATGCTTATTTTTTTCTTTACACTTGGCAAAACAGATAGATAATTTTGATCTTCTAGATTAGGGTTGATTACATCTTTATAATACCTTAATTTTCTTTTTTCCTGTAACTCTTTATCACACCACATTTTCTCCTTAAATTTTGATTTGACGTTTTTTTTAATGGTATCTTTATTCTGCAAAATGGTGTCTTCCATGATTCCCCAATAGTTTAGCCAAGATCGGGCATCTTTATGCCATCCTCGCTTAAGTCGATGGTGGTTATCACTCAATTTTGAAGCAATTTTAGGAAGCCTCTTGTCTTCCATGTTGTTTAACTTGTTATACATTAGGTATCTAGTCATAGCCATGCTCTCAATGGGGGAGAGGCTTGTTTCTAAGAGGATAATGGGATAGGGCGTATTTCCTTTAATTTTGAGATTATAGGTTGTAAAATTCTTTTGTATTTGCTCTATCTTTCTCCAGGATTCACGAGAGATACTACAACCCCATAATTCACATCCATAAAGAATAACATGTGTAACACGAGTCTCAAAGAGGAGTTTCTTCTTATCCCAACCCCAAATATCAGTTAATTTACAATTGTTTTCAATCCCATAATAAGCTTTCCATCCCCCAATAATCTTTTTCTCAATGCTATAATTCCAATTGAGCTTGTGGTGAATATAAATTCCAAGATATTTGTATGAATTCACTTCCTCCAAGTTGTTGATGTCATATACGAAGGTATCATAAGGGATCTTATTGGATTTAATAATCATGACCTTAGTCTTATCAGTATTAACAATCATACCCATATTGGAGCAAAAATCCTTGAGGATTCTTAGTTGGTTTTGAAGATCATGGGAACTCATTTCCATAAGAATGATATCATTGGCATAAAGAAGGAGATTGGTGACTATACCAGTGAGAGTAGGGCCGACACAACCTGCTTTTTCCAAACAATCTTCTAACTTGTCAATGTATATGCCAAAAAGGGTAGGGGACAAGGGGCAACCTTGTTTGACTCCGATATTGCAGTTAATCTCTTTTGACCAACCCTCAGTTTTTTTAAACTTATCAATAACGTTCTCATACATCCTTATTGCAACAACCCTCAACTCGAGAGGCACTTTGATCTCTTCCAACCTATTCCAAAGGTTTTTCCTAGGAACCATGTCAAAATCTTTTCTAAAGTCAACAAAACAACAACAAAGATTGGTTTTAGTATTGTGGAACTCCTCTGTAATGATCCCAAAGGTAAAAAGATGGTCCAAGATTGAATGATATCTCCTAAACCCGTTCTGGCCTTTAGCTCTTTTACGATGACTTTCTAGCCAAAGGATAATCTTCTTTTCCAAAATAATTCCATAAAGCTTGGCTAAAATCGGGCTAATCATAATGGTCCTATAATTAGAGGGAATGTTTTTATCCCCATTTTTAAAAATAGGAACAATGAGGCTTTGTGTCCATGATTTAGGAAGCCCTGCTTGACTGCTAAATTAAAGAGCTTGTGTATGTGAGGGATAAGGATTGGCCCTCTAATTTTTAAAAAAATCAGCTTGGTAGCCTTCAATGTCCTTAGCTTTCGCATTTGCAAGCCGCTTAACCTCGAACTCTATGTCATCTAAAGAAAAAAATTCTTCCTTTTTAGGGACAATAGGAATGGTGTTCATGGCATTAGGGAACTCGTAAAGACTTTTAAGGTAGGAATTCCAGTCCCTTAAGGGAATCCTATTATTTTCTTTAGTATTGTGTTTTAAACTTTGGCTCCATAACTTCTTAGGATCCATCTTATATAGTTGTGAAAGTTGTTCTTGCCTTTTATTGATATAGTATCTTTTTTTCCCTTTTAATTAGGGCTTTGTACGTATTGATCTTATCGGGTTTTAAGGACTCATTAGAAGCATCCCTAATGGATTTCCTAGCAATTTTACAATCTTTATCATACCAAGGGTTGGTCATTCTATTATTCTTTTTATAGGACACCTCGAAAGAGAAATTGTTAATAGAAGTGGAAATGGTAGTTATAAAATTATGATAGAGTTCTTCAATGTTTTCCTTATAAGTTAGGGGATTTAATTTACTATTTAAATCCTTTAATAACATGTCAACTTTACTTTTTTCAAAGCGCAAATTCCTTTGATTAGCATAATTCTCTTCAATGTCTCTCCTATGCATGGAAAAGTTTAGAGTTAGGGTTAAATTTTTATGATCAGAGTCAGGCTCATGGTCATTTAAAAGGTCAAAAGTTGCTATTTGGTTGGAAACAAGGATATCAAATATCACATAATCTACAACACTACTACCTAGCCCATGAATACAAGTCATCTGGTTGGAGTTTGGCCACTTCATTACTCCATTGCAAATTATTAGGTCTTGAGAGCTGCGGATCTTGACCAACTCAGTACCAAAACAATTCTCAATTAGGTCTTTAGAGCTTCTTTTGTAGCTATTAGATAAAACAAGTTCCTCATCTATCTATAAAGGATTTTAGTTGGAGTCATTACTTAAAAGAGTAGCTTGTTTAGTTGCAGTCCTAGCATTAAAGTCTCCTAGTAGGAGGATATTACCTTCATTTTTCAAACTATAAATATCTTGTTCTAAATTATTATAGGGACAATTTTTATCTAGATTGTTTTTCTTATAAAAAGTAGAATTAATAGGTGTAAAATAACAAATTGCTATATAAATATTCTTAACATTGGTGTCTAAAATTTCTATCCAAATGTACTGATTAATAGGGTCAATCTTATGAAGTTGAATGTGAGGAGAAATGATTTTTCTAATATAACAAGCTATGCCGACCACAAGACAAATCCTTCCATGTTAAGGACCTTAGACTCCTCATGCTCCCAAGTTTAAACTAGACAAATAATATCAATATCACTTGGGATCCAACTTATCATAGGACCTTTGCACCATGGAAAGCCACGTAAATTCCAAAAAAGGATCCTGAGTGTCCCAAATTCCTATTTATTATTATCCTTCTGGTCTCTATCCTTAACAATATCTTTTCAATTTCTAATTATTGCCCATTTTCCTTCTTTCTTGGCTTCTTTTAACTTTTGAACTTCCTTCCTTAATTCGATTTGGTCTTTGGGAATGAGGTCTTCATTTATAAATATTCCTGACCCTTTTAAGCTTGGAGCTTTACTAAGTATGCTATATTTATGGTCATTACAACTTACTTTGACACAGATCAACCTATCTTTGTGATCAATTATTTTTCCTAGCCTCTTTGCTTCTATGAGGTAAGTTGTATCAATTTGTGATTTATTATTTAATTCTTCTTTTACTATTATCATGCAAATTGAACTAAAATATTGGAACTTAGCTGGAACTTGCAGCTTAGTAAGAAGAAATATTTAGAGTGTTTGGAAGGTACCCATATGTCAACTATGAAGCATGGGTAATTGATGATAACAATGAATAGTATAGGATGTGATATTGTATTGCAAGGAACCATCCAAGCCAGAGGCATGTTCACAAATAAATATGGAGAGGGGAGGGGAAAATTAAGCAACGTCAATGGAGTTTGAGATTCATTTTGATGAAGCTTCAATTCTTCAAATGCATGTGTTGTGTTGTTGCAAACAATGTTGAATAATATATGCATGGGAACAATATTTCAATGGAATCCATGGCAAGGGAGAGGGAGAGGGAGAGGGAGAGGGGGGCGACATCACCCCCCTTCCCTAGGACGAGTTTGATTTTTTTTTAATCATTTTAATATATTATTAAATATGAATTTAGTTTTTTTTTTTTTTTTTTAAATTATTTACATTTGTTTTTTGGTATAAGTTTTTTTTTTTTTAATTTTTATTTGAGGTTTATTTTTGTTGTTATTTTTTATTTTAGTTTAGTCTAGTCTTTATAATATATATTTTTAATGTTTTGTTTATATTTCTAAAATAAAAAAAAAGAGATTATTTTAGTATTTTTTTTTCATTTGATTTCTTTGTTTTAATTTTAATTTTAATTTTAATTTTAATTTTAAGTGGTTTTTTAAATTTTTTATAAAAAAACATTGTGTTTTTCAGTTTTTATTTTTTAAAAATAAGAAATTGTTTAGGGGTGCTTTTTCTTTCCAATTTAATTATATTTTTAATGTGAATTATTAGAAAAATAAAGTTAATTAGTAAATCAATTATCAAGTAATAAAACTTTTAGATTTGTCTCGGAGGTGTAGATCAGTTGGCCATAGAGTGCATTGTTAAGACACTCCTTTTCACGTCGTTTGTTCAAACCTTACAAAGTCGCATGTAATTCTCATGGGACTGCATGGGTGCACTTGAAGGCTATCACAGTAGCAGTTAGAATTGACCCCATGTCAGACGTTTATGAGCCCGCCCGGTTGTCGATTCTGTCAGATACAAAAAAAATAAACAATACTTTTAGATTTATGAGTTGATTTTCAATGTTGTATTTGCGGTGGTGCGAGTGGACAAGGCCACGTTTCAATTAGGTAATAATTTTAACTCCAGAAAAGAAAGTGGTGCTACTGGTAGCATCACTTTTCAATTCAAGGGTCAATTTCAGGGGTTTTCAAGGTTCTGTTCACAATGTCAAGGGAACAATTTCAAACACGTTGCATTTTTAACCGCCAAATAAAAAAGGGTTCTACTGATAACACCACTTTTTGATTTGGGGGTTGATTTTGATGTTTTTTACCCAAAATATCATATTTTTGGGCTAGAGTTCTCATTTTGAGGTCACAATTCTCGTTAAGTTGGTAAATTTGTTATATGTGTATGGATACTCTTTAACAATGCTTCAGGGATGAGTGCACTTGATGCAGGAGCATCCACACTTCATCAAGCGAGCCAGCGCGTGGAGTAAAGAACATACAGCTGGACAGCGCCAACACATATATTTTTGAAATACTTTGGAAAGTTGTTGCGCCGCCATTTAAATGAAGGCATTCAAAGTCGGGCGCACTTGTATTATATTATAGATAGGAAGGCATTTAATAGTTTTAATGCTGTTAGATAGGAATTAACTGTAGATTAGACAGTTTTACTTTCGAGAGGGAAAACGGAATATAGGCACCCTCCTTTGTATCCTTGTATTATCATTCTCATTCATACAGGAAAAAAAGAGCAAGCCGAGAACTTGTGAAGAACACCCATGTACAAATTGAATTAATAGAAGAAAGACTTTGATTCAATTCCATGGCTGTGTTTGTTTTCTGTGTGTTGTTGATATTATGCTGTTGCATACTTGCTTCTTTTTATGCCTTTCTTCTATATGCTGCATATGTTATTGCATGGTAGGTTCGAAATCTAAGAGAATGAGGAAATAGGTTTCAATTGTTTCTCTGTTTGAGCCAGGAGATTCCTGCATAGAGTGCAGTTGAATTCCTCCGCATAGAGTGCGTCGAGGAGGTTCTACAGTTAAAATCTCATTCTCGCTCACCCAGAAGTTGAATTGGGTTGACAGAGCGTGCAGGTGAAGTGCAGGTCAAGGTCGAAGCCTCAACAGGGAGTCTGAGCAAAGGAAGGTAGGGACTGTTGTCTCTGTGGACGCGCAGGGTCTGGACGACTTCGACACTTTGAGAGCTGTTGGAATTCGAGCACGTAAAACGCGCGCGAAAGGCCTCTGAAGGAGTCCGAGACATCAAGCTCAGGAGGGATAGTTCTTTCTCGACATAGTAAGAATACACCCAGGAGATATTCCTCAAGAGGAAGAGAATCAATGACTTGAATCGTCGGGGAGGTTTGCGAAATCCCGCTGATCGTAGGATCGTGGGGAAGCTGCGCGAGGTTTAGTCCTTTAGCGCAGGAGGTAAGACCCAACGCCCATCGGGGTTCGGC
>SNQJ01S0242797.1:0-10000 GCA_010110895.2 Picea sitchensis
GAGGGAAAGGAGTGCACCAAATATATTGAAAGTCCATATTACAAGCTCAAGAGGAAGAGACAGAAATTTCCAGGAAGGCACGGGGAAGTTCATAGAGGAACGATAAACTTTGAGGGTTTTCAATCCGAGCAAAGTCGCAAAGTCGAAGAAGAGACCGCGCAGAATCCTGTAAGGAGTGAATAAGAGTTCGAGAATAGCCTATGTATTGAAAGAAATAATTTTTGCTAAGTGTGAAAAAGGGGTCGAGGACTCTCCGAAGTATTGAAGACAGAGAAATCATCCATTGTCGAGGGATACAGGTGGCAGAAGATCAAGATGTTTGAGAGCAGGAAATTTAGGAGGTTTTCTAGGAGAAAATGATGGTCTTCGTGAAGTTGTGAGGCACGAAGTGATTTTGGACCATTAGATCCAGAAGACACATGGTAGATATCTGTGCGATTCGGAGGAACAACACTTCAAGAAAATTAAAGAGGAGAATACCCTAAGATATGAGAGCCAAAGTAATCTTGGCCATCCATTGGGATAGGACACGTGTAGTTGGGATCAGTACTTCATTGATTTGCAAGTCGGGAAGGATAGAGTCAGGAGAAGAGAGGATTCGCGAATTCTGAACTCATGAATTGATCATAGCCATTGATCGCGAGAGGAACATGGACCATAGATTTGTTCCCGAAGAATTTGTTGATTTGAGAAATCGGGGAAAAGGGAGTAAGAAGTTCATGAAAGTTTCAAAGAACAAAATCACAAAGGAAGATGGCTCATGATCATAGTCCATGGTCACATCAAGGAGGAAGCCTATCATGGGGAGATATCTCCCATTGGCATTAAGAATTGAAAATCACTAAGGAGAGGGTCTGTAGGTACCACACAACCCAGATCGAGAAAGAAAAGGGCCTGTGTCAAGTTAAATTAGTTCCATCAGGAGCCTGACAAACCATTCAGTTCAGTGACTTGAACGATCCTAGAACATAAATTCAAGAATCCCTTTGAGGAAAGGGGGTTTGCATCGTCATGTGGTATTAGAGACCAATTTTAATCTGTAGATTTCAGGCGAAGGAGAAGCTAGAGATGCTCCTAGTTGCAGAATAAGCAGGAGACTTGCAACGGGGCAAGTAGAAGGTAAATATGTCTACTAAAGGTCATAGACATGGTTGAGGAAAAGACCAATAGTAGAAAAGAAAAGATAAAGTGGAGAAACAACTTAGAGAGATAAGGGAAGAGATGGAGAGGCTAGCATTCAAGATGCAACAGGAGGCAACGGTGCACTGGAGGTACGAGTGGCCCTTGAACAGAGAAACTAAATGGCCTATTCGAAATTTGTTAGATAGAGGGTAGAAACGGGTGTTAAAAAGGTGGCTGAGGTATGCTAGAAACATCAGTGATGAGCGAAAGAGATCTGGCAACGGTCTCATAGGTTTCCAGGTGGGCAATGAAAAGAGATCAATGGATGTTGTAAACTACCAGGAGGGCAGAGGAGACATCCCAAATTTCCAAGTGGGCAAGGGAGAAGAGATGAGCTCAATTGAGAGTTCGCATCAACATGGGGAGTTGACAGATGAGGAGGAGGAAAAAGAAATACCTCACTGAAATGAATATTCACATAGAATTGTGAGTCATGTGAATGAAGATTATGAGAAGTTAAAAACTTCCACCATTGAGGAGAAGGATCAGGGGAGTATTCTGGTCATAGTGGGGATTGAGGTATTCCTACCACATATTTCGATTGAATCTAGAGAATGTGTTTCAGATGCAACAAAAAGAAAACCAGCATAGACTATCATAGAAGAGAGAAAGGAGCAGATATTGAGTCCTGTCCCAATCGAGGAGCACCCAGTTGAGTTACTCACTCAGTGGGAATTGGAGTTAAAGGCACTGGAGGATTGTTTAGATAGTCTGGGACCAAAATGTGGCTTCCATAAGATAGCCATGCTAGAGGAAACAAACCAACATGAGGAGCAGTTGGTGGAAGTTGGAATGGGACCAACTAAAGAATTGACAACAAACAATCTTTCAGGAGGAGAAGCTAAGAAACAATTCAATGATGAGAAGTCTATAGGGGTGGAATCTACAACTAAGTGGAAAGCTAAGACCACAAGAGATGAGGAGGATAGTATGGGAGATCAATGTGATTTACCCATTGACAAGGAGAAAGTTCAACAAGCTAGTCTGCAAAGGAAGAGCCAATCGATGAAATAGTTGGACGAGTTGGTTGAAGAGATATGGAAGATGATATTAGGGTCAATGGAGAAAGTAGTCAACATGAGGAATATGGATAGAAAGGGACTTGCACGAGCAGTGGGGAAGACGCAGGAGCAACAATAGCGAAGTAGAGGAGCCGAAAGATAGCTCCAAGAGAAATTTTGGGATCCAAGAGGATTTCAACCAAACTGGAAAGATCATGAGCATGAGCTCATGATTTTCGTATTCATTGAGTATGATGTAGGAGCATTGATCCACCTCATCTCACACCAGTCAATTAACTTTCATGGTGCACATTCAATAAAGGGAGAGGCGTCACCCTCTCATTTTGCCTCGAGAATCAAAGGCATGGTCCAAGAATTTAATGATGACAAGTTGGAAGATCCAAGTTGTGCATTTGTGCAAGTTGGAGATAAGTTCACCATTAAGTGGTTAACAGTGGGAGGGATCTGCATCTAATTTGGAGAATATTTACATCATTGTAATTTGACCATTAGATAGGAATTCTGAATGGTGATTTGAGACCACTAGTTTATTTTGCGAGGGAAGCTCATCGAGACCCTCTTGTATAAATATTTGTATTGTTTCCAAGTAGAAGTGGAAGTAGGTTATCCAAGATAGAGGTAGCCAGGAGAGAAACACGTAGAGTCGAGACTCAGTTGTAGCTCAAAATCCACTATTGTAATTTGATATTCCACCATTAATAGAAAATGACAGTTTTTCCTATTATCAATTTCTGTGTAATGGATATTGTGTTATGAATGTCATTTACATGAATTTGAGTTGTATATGAATGCTATAAATTATATGCAAGGATATAGATGCCATTTTATATCCATGAGTGTGTTGGATTAGGTCTGGTTCTCTAGGCTAAGTGTAATGAGTGTGTGACAGAGAGAGGAAAATTTGTGAGCCGACGCAAGGAGTGCATGTTTGAACTCGGTGGAGTCGGAAGATAAATTGTCATGAGGGAATACCAGGTTAATTCATAGACTCGGGAGGAAATTTCAAGGTGGTTAAGTACCTTGTAAGGAAAGACTATGTGGGAGGAATCACATTTCAGAGTTACTGAACACTCTAAAACACTCTGCCAGAAGGGCATCGAGTTAGTGTGAGCGTGCACAAGAGAAACACTATTGGAAGTGTTGGAATCCTTAAGAGAATCCCATAATTGTTGAACATTATGAGGAAGGAAGTCTTTGCAAGAGTGCATCGACAAAGGAAAGGAGATGCCTTAAACCCTTTTGTAAGATAAGGGAGAAGCTGTAGAAAAATGGAGTTGAGCGCAAGGAGTGCACCGAAGATACTGCAAGTCCATCTTACAAGCTCAAGAGGAAGAACAATATATTGCTAAGAGGGCATGAGGAAGTTCACAGAGGAATGATAAAATTTGAGGGTTTTCAAGCTAAGCAAAGTCACAAAGTCACAGAGGAGCTTGCACAGAATCCTACAAGGAGAGTACAAGGAGTTTGAGAATAGTCTAAATCTCGAAATAAATAATTTGCAATAAGTGTGAAAAAGGGGTCGAGGACTCGCTGAAGTCCCGAAAACAGAGAAATCATCCATCATTGGGGAAGACAGGTGGAAGAAGATGGAGAGGCTTGGGAGCTGGAACTTCGGGTGGTTTTCCAAGAGAAAATGAATTTCTTCATGAAGTCATGGGGCGTGAAGTGATTCTATACCCTTAGATATGGAATACATGTAATAGAGATATGTGTAGTTCAGAGGAAGAATCGTTCCAGAAAATTCAAGAGGAGAATACCGGAAGAGCTGAGAGCTGAAGTAATCCTGGTCATCCATTGGGATAGGACACATGGAGTTGGGATTGACACTTTGTTGATTCGCAAGTTGGGAAGGAAATAGTCGAGAGAAGAGAGGATTCATAAAGTCCAACTCACGAATTGATCACAGCCGTTGATCACAAGAGGAACATGGAACACAGATTTGGTTCCGAAGAATTCATTGATTTGGGAAATCAGGGAAAAGGGAGTAAGTAGTTCATGAAATTTTTGAAGAACGAAAGTGCGAAGGGAGCTATCCCACAATCAAAGTATGTTTTCACATCAAGGAGGAAGTCTAGCATGGATAGCTAGCACCTGTTAGCATTAATAATTGAAAATCACTAGAGAGAGGGTCTGCAGGTGCCACACAACCTACACTGAGAAAGTAAAGTGTCTGTTTCAAGTTAAACTGGTTCCATCGGGATCGCAATGAACCATTCAATTCTATGACTTGAACGATCCTAGACCGGTACGTCGTGCAACCCTTTGGAGGGAAGGGGGTTTGTGCCATCAATTTGGCATTTAACAATCACGCTATCATCAACTTGAAGACCAGGAAATATTTTTGAATCAGAAGAATACAAATTCATACTACCATTATATCCTTCATAGGGTGGAATATATGTTGAACCAATGACATAGAATTTAATTACAAAAGAGATAAACTAGTTGTATAGAACTACTATATGCGAGGAATATTACATTAACCCAACAACAGATGGAATGTTTAGATGGAGAAGCATTAGTTATTATGCTTCAAATTCATATATAGAACTAGAGAACTAGTAGAAACACTTACACGATATATCTATGAGAAGATGTGCAATAATGATGCTCTCACTAATATGGGTTGGCACAGAGGTATGAGAACCTCCAAGTTTCTATGGTCAGAATGATTTGGAATAATTCTTATAAAAGTATGAGTTGAAGTCTTGGGAAGTCAAAGGTTACCAGTGTTGGACATTGACTTTAAAGAAACACCTACACATTGGTGGGGTTCTCATAAAGAGAAGATCTAGAATTGGTATCAATGAAAAAAATTATTGCACATCAGATTTGGCGCAGAACAAGAGAATAGATATATAGAGAAATATGTTGGAATAGGACAACCCAAAAAACCTATAGACAGATGTATAACCCAATGGATATTGGTACCACCATAGGAATGGCCACATCAATTTATCCAGACATTGGAAGGAATACCAAGAAATTGGTATACATAATTGGAACTGCGTAGATGAACTGCAAATTGGGGATATTTGCAGCAAAATTTTGTAATCACATTTGCATTTGAACATGAGAATATAGTCATGGAGGCAACACTAAAATTGATAAAAGATAATATATTTGAAGAACCCAAATTTGAAATTGTAACATGTTATCAAAATTAAAATAAACAAATAGTTAGAAAGTTGTTACATTGTTACCACGTGGTAGAAGATGACCTAGTAGAAGAAAACTCATGTGATATTCATATTACATAAGTTTAAGGGGAAAGAGAAGTAGAAGTTCCAAAGTTATAGTTAGAATAATTTTCTACACCAATGAATATAAAGAAGGTAAATATTGGAAAAAAGGAGAATCAAAAGATTGCAACTATTGGTGACTATTGGGGCAATAAGATAGTGGAAAGAATAATAGAGTTATTGCGTGAATATAGTGATTTGTTTCCAACAATGTTTTCAGAAATGAAAGGGGTAGCAAGAGAACTTGGACCAGATGCTAGAACAATAAGATAGAGACCATATAGTTTGAATCCAGTATAAAAATAGAATGTGAAGGAAGAAATTGATAAAATGTTAGTGGTTGGGATAATAGAACCTGTTGAAGAATCTGAGTGGATTATACCTATGGTATTTTAGGAGAAGAATCAAGGGGGAATAAGGATCCATGTCGAGTTGAGGAAGTTGAATGATGTCTGCCTGCATGATCCCTTCCCTACTACATTTACAGATGAGGTATTGGAGAATTTAGGAGGACAAGAATCATGCTCATTTACTGATGGATTATTAGGGTATCGTCAGATCAGAATAGCACTAGAGGATCATCATAAGACTACATTTTCCATAGAATGGGGGGCATATCAGTACACAATGATTCCTTTTCGATTGAATAATTCACCTGCTATTTTTTCCAAGGTAGTGGTAGAAGCATTTAAATATTTTATACATAAGTTTTTGGAGGTTTATCTAGATGATTGGACATTATTCAGCTTATTGAAAGATCATGTTGAAATTTTGAGACTAATGCTAGACATGCGTAAACAGTGTAAAATATCTTTGAACATTAAGAAATGCATATTCATCACACCATTTGGAATTTTTCTAGGGCATGTGGTGTGTAAACAAGGTATTTTGGTTGATCCTGTGAATATTGTTGTCATTGTTAATTTACCGCCACCTGAGTTAGTGTACCAATTAAGAGCTACAACTAGTCATACAGGCTACTATAGGAAGTTCATAAGGATATATGCACAAATTACTGCACCCATGGATAAATTTTTAAAGAAGGATAATAATTTTCAATGGAATGATGAGTGCCAACAAAGTTTGGACATCTTGAAGAAGAAAATGGTGACAACACCAATTCTAGCATTTCCATATTGGTCAAAGCAGTTCCATGTTCATGTGGATGAATATTCAATAGCACTTGGAGCATTATTAACACATCCAGGAGAAGGTGACATAGATCATCCAATAGAATTTGCAAGTAGGAAATTGTTAGAGACATAACATAATTATAATACAACATAAAGAGAAGGTTTGGCTATGGTGTATGCATTGCAAAATTTCAGACATTATTTATTAGGCCAATATTTTAAGATGTTCACATATCACTTTTCTCTTAAATACATGTTCAACAAGCCAATGTTGGGGGGAAGAATATGTAGATGGTTGTTGTTATTTCAAGAGTTTGATTTTGAATTAGTTGTGAAACCTGGAAGATTGAATGAAAAGACAAATGATCTATCTAGGATATCTAATGGAGAGGAACCAAGCGTCTTAGAGGAAAATTTTCCTTATGCAAAACTACTTTCAATGAAGATTGATGATGAATACCTTGCTGATATTATTGAATTTTTGAGTACAATATTTTCCCCAAAGGAATATACCACTCCGTAGAAGAAGAATTTGGTGGTTAGAGATACAAATTATCAACTTATTGCAAGACACTTGTATAAACTAGGTGCATAAAATATTTTTAGAAGATTTTTCATGGAACATGAACATGCTATGATTTTGGCAGAAGCACATGAAGGAATAGCTGGAGGACATTATGCATGGAAGGATACTGCACAGAAGATAATACGCATAACATTATGGTGTCCAAGATTTTCTAAGGATGCAAAGGAGTATTGTCATGCTTGTGATGTCTGTCAGAGGGTAGGGAAGATATTCAGGAGGGATGAGATTCCATTAAGACCCCAGGTAACTCTTAAAGGGTTTGACAAATGGGAAGTAGACTTTGTAGGTCCGATCAAACCACTAGCTAGAATATCATGAGAAAGGTATATTATTATAGCGAGAGAATATTTAACCAGATGGTCTGGAGAAACAATAATAAACGATTGCAGCATAGAGAATATGTTGCACTTCCTGTTTGAACATGTAATTACAAGATTTGGATTCCCTAGGATTATTATGAGTGATCAGGGAACTCATTTTATCAATAGTACCATTCAAAAAATGACTGAAGAATTTGAAATACACCATCAGAAGATCACTCCATACCATCCTCAAGATATTGGAAGGGTGGAAGAATTTAATAAGATATTGGAGAATTCCTTAACTAAAATTTGCAATGTAAACAAGGATGATTTGGATTTGAAGATAGAAGCAATATTATGGGATTATAGAACTACATGTAAGAAACTTGCAGGGAAGACACCATTCAGATTAGTGTATGGTCAGAAAGAAATATTCCCTTTGGATTATTTGATACCTAGTATGCACATTGCATCCATTACAAACATGACAGAAAGAGGAACAACTCAAAACATATTCTATCAACTCATGAAATTAGAAGAAGACAGGATTATGGTTGGTTTCCATCAAGAGGTACATAAAGAAAAGGAAAAATATTGGCATGATAAACACATTAAGAAGAAAAAAATTAAGGATGGAGATATGCTTCTCCTCTCTGACAAAAAATACTTACAACACCCAGGGAAATTCAAGATACATTGGCTAGGTCTATATGAGATACAATCTGTCACAAATGGAGGTGTTGTGCAACTGTAGGATTTAACAGGAAAAGAGATGCAAGGAATGGTGAATGGTACTCGACTAAAATTGTATAGGGACATTTGACCCAACAACCCTTAGTAGTTGTAGTATAGGAAAATAAAATTGTACATAGTGTATATAGTAGAAGTTGAAAAAGAAAGAAAAAATTGGAAAAAGAAGAAAAATAAAAAAAGATGAAGTATATCGATAAGTGTTTTGCATGAAAATTTAGATGATACCACGCATAGACAACAATAAGTGGTATGAAAGAACCTGAATACACTGCATGCCAGAAAATTGTGTCAAGGTAGGAAAAATAGTGCATCAATACATAAAGTAGACGAAAAAGGAAAAAAGGTGGCTGTCAGAAAAGTGCAACACGGAAGAGCATTTATGGAATGCCTTGTAAAACAGAAATACATGAACAAGAAGACTTATTCTAATTTTTTGAAAATAAGAGCTAAGGAGTGAAAACTTAGTTTGATAAGGTATTTCCAAAGTATTGAATAAATATTTAAAGAAACCTTTTCAATATCTAGTAGAATGGCACCACCAAAGGTCGGAGCTCCCAATCGGGTTGCAAGAAAATGACAAGTTCCATGAGGTTTCCACATGATACAAAATTTGATGGGGTAAAAAATTAGTTGGAGGGAGTGGTATATGTGGATTCCATTCCTTTTCTAGTCATCGATTTGGTTAGTCCCGTGCTTGTAGAAGAACAACAGGTTCTAGAAAAAGAGGAAATGAATGTGGACACGTGGCGAAAAACAAAAAACCCTAGCATAGAGAAGAACCTCGCACAAGAACTTGGATTAGGCATAGCACAACCGTAGGTAGAGACAAATGAGGAGGATGATGAAAGAATAGAGTATGATGAAGCACAATGAATGATAGTAGATCCCACACAACAATCATACCAGAAAGTACAGGTTAAGGATATTACAGACAAACAAGATTCATATACATAATAAGATGAGGAAGAGAAGCAAGAAGAAGTGGTAGGGCTATTGGCAGGAAAGAGGAAAACTAGGGAAAAACATGTTGCACCAAGAAAACCAACCAAGAATAAGGAGATAACGCTCACTGCAACAAATATCGGATGGAGTCAGAGTAGTTGGTGACCTATTAGGGTCCGTCAACAAACTAAGGTTTGTTGATCATGATGTGACATAAACGGACAAGTTCCTAGAGTTTGTGAAATAAGTGTACATGGAAAGAAAAGGAGTAGGCCCATCAGGGGATCCCATTTTGGAGCTGAAACAGTGGATTGCAGGACTTCATAACACATGAATCATGAACCTTCTAGATATTCCCCACTTTGGGAGGGGAAAAGATGTAAATGCATGTGTTAACATTTTTTTGGCACTAGTACATGGAGGTATATTATGGATGGATAGGCTGATATCCATAGATGTCGACTTGATTACAGAGATTAAAGGTTTACCAATAGATGGAGAAAAACCAGAACAATATTTTGATGAGAAGACAAAGGATAAATCTTTAGCAGAGGAGATGAAGAATAAATATGGAAATGAGAGAGTGTCCTGGGGAATAATCATCAACTAGATCAGTGAACCAACAACGAGATTGGAAAACAAATTGATGACATGTAAACTCTTGAGGAAATGTCACAAGGATGAAGCTATTGTAGGAGTAATAGCAGCAACAACACAATGCACAAAGGGGAGTCTACTCAGTTGGGCCCCATACTTACTAAATTTGGTTTTGAAGGATTGTAAGGATGTGTAGGATTTAGGAATAGAGTTACATTACTCATGGTTGATTATATTGATA
>SNQJ01S0242797.1:12464-22517 GCA_010110895.2 Picea sitchensis
CTCCTCTTGTGAGTTTCAACCTTGTGAGCATCAGAAACAAAACACTTGCAAAATAATCAAGTCTTCAAAAACCAGTGCTCTGATACCAACTTGATCTAAAAATGAAGAAGACTTGAAATCTTGAAATTATTTGTAAGTAATTTTTATGTGTTAAAAGAAAATGGATCAACTTTGAAACACATTAATTAAAGGATTCCTCATGAAAGATACAAATAAACAGCAGCATAATCAATGAACATAAGCACATAAACACAACAATTGATAAAGGAGTTCACCCCTCTCTTGGGCTACATCTCCTGGTCCAACTTCCAATGGATCATTATTATTAATTTCTCAAAGTGCTCAAAAACGTGCCTTACAATTCTCAAATTGACCAACAGACTGCTCCAATGGCTTTAGAGCGTCCTAAAACCCCTAGCTAGGCTTTTTCGGCACCTCATTTGGCCAAAAAATGAAGAAGTTAGGCCTCTTGGAAGTCCCTCCTTCAAGCTTGTTGTCTCTGCATCTACAAAACGCACCCTTGTTTCATGAACCTAGCACCAGGCGCAACTGTGCCAATAGTGTGAACTATAGGACGGTTATGGGCACGCCAGCCCCTAACCGCCTAGCACCCGGGCACATGAGGGTTCATGTGACCATGCGTATTTACAAAAGGGCTAACCGTTTATTGGCGAATAAAATAGTGACAAATGGCGGGTAGTTTTACAACTGTTTGAAACCAAAACTCCGCGTGCATTTCCGTGTAGAAAATGGTCACATGGCATACAATAAAACCACGGGCTATTTTTGAAACACCCCCACACGAACCATTTAACAACAAGTATGGTCACATATATAACAAAAAATATGACCACGGGTCGGGGCTAAGCCCCGGCCCGACCCCCCGCCAAATATTACAATATTCAAATTCAAATACATAAAAGCTTGTATACATAACAAGGACTACGGTGTGGGCTAGTGTTAGCCCACACTCTACCAAATTATATAGCCATGGGGGAGGTTCGGGGTTCGACCCCCACGGACTCCATAAATTTTTAATAAATAAACCAACAACCAATACCGGGGTGCCACGTGGCACCCAATCACTTGTCCAAATAATGCCACGTGTCAGAATACCATTCACCCTCATCTACCAACCAAACACTGCCACATCATCACATGCCACATCAACGTACGGTCGTACGACCCTGCCACGTCATCCTGTACGAACTGTACAATCAACATCCTTTTTTTTGCCTGTTTGACATTCCGAACAGATTGCGATATCTCTCACTCCCGACGTCCGTTTGAGACAAAACGAGTTGCGTTGGGTTCAAAACGATGAGATCTACGCTCTCATCCGGTTTGAAGCGATTCCAAGAACTTTTCATTTTTGAGCACAATTTGATCCCCTGATCACAGAGGTTAAGGATGCACTGGAGCAACTACAACTTACTAAAATGCAGTAGAAAGAACGAACAAAGAAACAACAAAATACTCATGAAAAATTGGTTCCAACATAAGAGATAGTACATATTATGTCAGTGGGGATTGGAATTTTTTTCATAACTCAAGAAATGTTGCAGGTGGATGAGGAGAGAGTGAAGAATCCCTTGAATGATATAGATAATTTGGACTTGGTACTTCCCAAGGTCCCAGTTGTATAAATTTCAAATTAGTGTCATGCAGGAGATTCAGTCGAGGGTCTGTGTAGATGCAAAAAGTTTACATTTGACCAACGAATTAAGGAAGACAATGGTGCTGACACTTAAACATGTGCATAATGAGAGGGAAGAGGTGAAGCAGTGCACTATAAGAATAGAGAAGAAAGTGGAGGAAGTGTTCAAAAGTATTCCTGACAACATGCAAGGAGGAAATATATGTACAGAGGGGAATATTGAGAAGATAACACAGGATATGTAGTCTTATAGGAGGGACATTATAGAGTTAATAGAACTCCTAGCACCCAACACCCCACAAAAAGTTAGACCATAAAGGGATCATGAAGTTACAAGTCATATGGAGATTATTGTGTTGAGCATTCAAGAAATCATAGTGTTTTACAATAAATGTCCATAGTTACGGACATAACCATAGGAGGATGGTAACCTATCGGAGCTAGACCAGAAAGAGGAAGGTGAAAACACAATAGCACAATAACTGAAGAAAAAGAATAAGATGATGAAAATCTCAGACAAATTGAGAAGTGCACAAGAAATGAAGAAATTGCAAGTGGAATTGAAAAGCACACATGCATAAAAGCAGGAAAGTCAAGCACAGCTGGAGCCACTATAGGAAGGCGTAGGGAAAACGATGATAGAGATTGATGTAGCTAAGGGTCAGATTGAACAAATTGGATTTGAGAATGAATAAATGTTGAAGGAGCCTATCACTACGTAGACTGCAGACATTGTATAAGAGAAGGGCATGCAAGTAAAGTCTAAAGTTGAATACATTTCAGGTAGGTTCGATGAGCTAGAGAAGTCAATGTAGGAGGCACACACTATATGAGTGGCTTGGTATGAGCCACATGCAAGTGAAGGGGGCATGTTGGCATAGGCCATTTTGGGGAACAATGTAGTAATTACTGAAGACAGTTAGAAAATGGACCATAAAAGGAGTGTGCACCAGAAAGCATGGAAAAGTAGTGCAAGGAAGCATGAAAGTGAAAGGAAGGAAGAAGGATGAGGATCAACCATGCATAGGAAGGTATAAAGTGGAAAAAACTAACTCACCTAGGGTTAGTGGGTTATGGTTTTGGTCATTTTTATAACTGGTATTAACCCATTTTTTTTAGTATAAATATGTATTTTGAGATTTGAGGAGATCTAGTAGTTTTTGTCAAGAGTTATCAAGTCGAGTCTGGAATAGTTATTGCTTGAGATATCTAGTTGTGGAGCTATTTTTGAGATGAGTCTGTTTTGAGAGAAATATATACATTGTAACTGAGGGTAAGGTTGAAATCCATGGATCTTGGTGTAATATTTTGAGCCTCACTATCTTCGTTTGTATTATGATGTAATGCGCGCAACACAATGAATTTGATGATAAATAATAAGAGAGAAATGAACACCATATCTTTGGGGATGTAGACCAGGGGGGTGAACCACGGTAAACAATTGTGTATCTGTGTGTAATGTTTCTCTTATTTCTTGAAGTTATTTAGTTATTTTGAATGGATAAATCTATTAGTAGTAAAATTCAATGCACAATATATGTTTACTACAGAATGAATCTTAACTAAATTCAACTATTACAAAATGGTATATCTAGTTATAATATTTTGTTAGAATGATAGATCTTATATATTTGAGGTAGAAAGAATGTATGGAATCCCCAAATCAATCTCCCTTCCATGATTACAGACATTTGGGTCCTGCAGTCACATATAAGCCATCTTGGGTGAGACTACATTGTGCACTGTGTGTGTTGTGTTTCCTTTTGGTCTCCAAAAGGGTCGAAGGTTTGCAAGGTTTTGCTGGAAACCTAAAGTAGAACCCAAGTCAGCACAAACTTCCAAAAATGGTTTCATTCCTTCCATAAAAGAGGTGAATCTTCTTATGGAGGCATTTTCTGAGAGAAGGATATTCTATCTACACAGAGGGGTCAAAGACAATGTTATTGGGGTCCATACCTTGCAGTTGGGTGAGTTCCCAAGTGTTGATTCATGTATTTTCCTTGAGGGTCGAGTTCATACTATGGAGGATGTATTTATTCAGTATAAGGGTCAATTTTTCTTATGGTAGGAACAACTGTTGGAGTTGAGATACTTTGTTGGGGGTCATCTTACTATGCGTGTATAAGGGAACCCATTTCTCCTTCATATGGGTCATTTTGTTACAGAAGAGACATCGTTATTGTGGAGTTGATTTATTGATTATATCTGGGCATACATGCATCGAGAGGAGATCATTTTATCAGTGTTTATCCCAATGATTCTATTGGTGACTTCACTGTTGTATAACATCACACATGAAATATTGTACTACTCGTTTTACTGTTGTCTTCTCTATGTATCTACAACCAACCCATATACTGAATACAAATTTCATAAATTACCTCTATTACTTGTTGTTGTAATTATGAATATCATTTGGTGAGTTATATATTTGATTTATATAATCCAACATCAAGAAATAAATGAGCATTCCAATCTTTATGTATTATGTGTTTGATTATATCCTTTCTTTTCAAATAGTGTTGTTCATTGTCACATGAAAATACTTTCCCAAATGCACTGAAAAATGTTTCTGAATACTATTATATTAGCACCACATCTAACACACCTTTAGTAGCAAACATTTTGAAGGGATATCCTCATAACATACTAAGAAAAATTAAAAACAAAAATTAGTGGGAACATTTCAGTGGTATTAGAGCCCAAAATATTGCCATCTTGTTGGGAAATTAATCCTTGTTTCCAAGTCATCAATTTCATATCATAATTTCAGTTGGGAATCATGGCTACTCTAAGATATCAAATGTACTCTTTTCTTGAATATATGAATAAAAATCAGGTTGATTTTGGAAAGATATGGAATGCAGGAGAAAAAGGATGGGATGATGAGTTTACAGATTGTTTGATGGAATATATGGTGATTAGTGAGGAATTTCATGTTGGACAACTGAGAGGGGGGGTGAATCAGTTGTTACTGTGTTGAATCAATTATGCCCATTTTAAACTCTTTACAGAACACTCAATGACAATCACAATAATGCAAGGAAGTAAGAAATAGAATATTCAACATCAATCACACACATGAAATATATAGAGACAGATATTTCCTGAGGAAACCCATAAAGGGAAAAAAACTCTTCTTCTTCATATGATAAGTAATCTTTATTTTCTGTACATTATCATTCTTATGATATACAACTCCTCTTGATTATACAACCTCTATTTTACAAGCAACAACTTGCTAAGAGCGCCAACTCTCTGATTTCTCTAGCACCCACTAGAAGGAAGCACCAACTCCCTGAGTGTTCCAGAACCAACTAGATGGAAGCACCAACTTCCAGAGTGTTCCAGCACCAACTGGATGAAAGCACCAAATTCCAGTCACATGAGAACCAACCTGTATAATAAAGAACAATAGTTCTCCCTTGCACCACCCTACCACCCTAGTTTTTCTGGCTGCAACCAGATGGAAGCTACAACTCCCTGTGTTCAAGAAACTACTTGAAAGTCTAAGGACACCAGTCCTCCCTAGAACCTCCCTACCACCCTGAATATAAAAACTTTGTTCCTGGAACTTATTACAATGATAGAGTATTTGTCAAAAGGATTACCAGTCTCATCATTGTTCTGTTGCATTGCTCTGCTCTGCCTGCATCAATATTTTTCTTGCTCGCACCTCCTTGAGTTTTTTGTTCTTCTTCTCTATCTCTGAATGTGCACCTCAAATTTCTCTTCCTCTCTCAGATAAGCATTTCTTCTCTATCTCTTTCTTATGCACTTTATTATTTGTGTATTATTTCCATTCAATGCGCTATGCCTCTTCTGTGTGTTTCATCTCTTCCACACAACATGCTTCTACCCACATGAATAACTCTCAACTGAAGAAACTGTCTCTGCTCTTTTCTACATATATTTATGATGCCAAGTCCTCTTCCAGATAATACACCTAAATCTTCATCCTCTCTGGAGATTATGTTGAATCTGTTCTACATCAGTAGCCATTATGCTGAGGCTATTCTTCATCAGTGGTCGTTCTCGAGAATATTTTCCTTTTTCTGGGAGTGTGACCCTACGTCTTCTCTGTCACATTTGACCTTATCCTCTCTATTACAGTTACAGACTTCAACACTTTCCCATATGTCAATTGTCTCTATGATGAGTCTTCATTCCACTGGAAGTTACCTCGAGGCTCTTCGACTCATCTGGCAGTCACCCTCTAGCTCCTTGAATTATCTGGTAGATACAATCACTTTGTTCTAGAAGTTACCCAGAGAACCTCCACGCGCTCATGCCTTTGGCCCCTTTTCCCTTACGGTGAAAACTTCATAGTGGGTGATCTCTTTTCTGGCTAAGCCCATTCCTTTCATGTGACCACGATCTATGATTAGACACCTACCCTAAAGGCAATTCATGATCTCGGCGATCTCCAATGTGGAGCCTAGCAATGTGCTAGGTCCTCCCTTAATCCTTTGACGATGTGACCTCCAACTCTGGCCCAGGGCTTAACCTACTAGGTGATCTGTGACTTCGCGTATCGCGAACTCCTACTGTGAGTCACCTTGATTCTTCCAACTCACGATCTGCGAAGTGGAGCTTATCAACATGCTATATCTTCCCCTAACCCTCACCGATGTAACCATGGCTATCACCACAGGCCTAAATTCAGTAACTACACTTTCTAGATCAACGATCCAGATCTCTCCCTTTGATCGACGACTGCGATCAAATCACGATTTCGTGTTTCACAACTTCAAAGGTTAGAGAAACTCCTTTCTTCAAATCTCGATATCTCGATACCTGCTCCAGATCAACGACCCACGATCTTCTATATTTAAATAGTCTAGATATCTTATTCGAGAACTCAAACTTCATTCTTCGTCATGCCAGATCAACGGTCCATGATTCTCAGTGATCCGACGGTCCAGATCATTTCGCGAATTCACATTTCGAGAGTTCCTCCGACTATCACCTTTGACTCTTCCAATTTGCGAGTCACTGAAATGATGATCTCTCGCCATGTGTCCTTCCCAACATCAACGAATAAGATTGACTCCATTCTATCCCTTCCAAATATTTCGAAGTTCGATTCTTTGAACTCCCGGATCTGCTACCACCTATCAACCCTGAGAATGGATGGTTCTGATGAATTCATAACTTGTCTCATGCACTTTCCTTGGGATCCAACGATCGTTGGTCCACGTATTAAGATCTATTTTCCTCTTCTCTACACGCTCATTCCTCCTATCTAGATTCTGATCTGATGGCCCAGATAATTCACAGTGCTCAATCCAATGGTCACTATTGCTCCTCCTCCAGATATTTGGGTTTCTCAAGCATCTAAGTGTCAAAGGCCACAAAATTTGATCCTTCTGCGAGCCTTGATGTATGGGATCTCATCTGTGCATCTCAGAACGCTATCTCTCCTGAGATTTGGCAATGAAGTTAACCTTAGTCCTGGTAAACAATTGCACTCTACATGCAACTCAATACTATATCTTCTGAGCTTCTTGAGCTTTCTCTTCTGCATATTCCCAAAAGACATATGGTGCCCACCTGGCACATTCTTCTTGTAATCATGCCATCGTTGTTGTTGTTCTTGCTTGTAAACATGCCATTGTCGTTGTTGTTCTTTCCATCAATGACAAGAACACTTTTCCTGTAAACATGCCAACAATCTCCCCCTTTGGTATTGATGGAAACTCTGAACGACTGCACTATTCTTCTTAGACCTTCAATTGTAGCATGACCAGACCACATCTTTTCTCCCCCTTTGACATCAATGTCAAAGAAAACATGTTCCCCCTAAGCTATTGCAGTACTTTTCGGAGGTATAAAATATTCAACCAACACATACTCCCCCTGACAGGATCGAATATTTTAACTTGATAACAAGGTTACTCTTAACTTCTGGCATAGATACTCAAATTGATCTTGTGAAAACAGTTTAGTGAAGATATCAACAATTTGATCTTTGGATGGAATATAATGCAAAGAAACCACAGAGTTGGTTACTTGTTCCCTCAAGAAGTGATACTTGATGGGTATATTCTTGGTCTTGGAGTGAAAGACAGGGTTCTTTCACACACTAATTGCACTGGTATAATCACAATGAATTGGGATCAATGCAATATATTTTACTTCTAAATATGCAAGTGTCTGAATCATCCACAATATTTGGGTACAAAAAGTGGCAGCTGCAATGTATTGAGCTTCTATAGTTGATAAGGAAATGGAACCTTGCTTCTTGCTCAACCATGATACAAGGGAATCTCCTAAGAATAATGCACCTCCATTCATGCTTTTTCATTCATCCACGCAGTTAAACCAATCAACATATGAATAGACTGGTAATTGAAAATTCTGATTCCTAGAATACCATAGGCCATACTCCATTGTTCCTTTCAAGTATGTGAATATTCTTTTGACAACTAACAAATGACTCTATTTATGTGCAGACTGGTACCTTCCTACCATTCCAACAACATGCATTATGTCTAGATGGGATGCTATGATGTACAATAGGCTACCTATCATAGACCTTTAAGAACTCTGATCAACATCAGTTGAGTCGTTATCCTTTCTTAAATTACATCCAGTGACCATAGGTGTTCTCATAGGTTTAGAATCTTCCATTTGAAACCTTTCAACATTTCTCCTAGATATGTTTCTTGAAAAAGAAACATTCCTGCAAACCTCTGAGTAATTTGCAGACCAAGGAAAAATGACAGTTCCCCTATCATAGACATTTCAAATTTAGACTGCAT
Organism: Picea sitchensis; assembly: GCA_010110895.2. Taxonomy (NCBI): domain Eukaryota; kingdom Viridiplantae; phylum Streptophyta; class Pinopsida; order Pinales; family Pinaceae; genus Picea; species Picea sitchensis. The sequence continues at coordinate 20,886 of SNQJ01S0242797.1, forward strand.
GGTAGAATATAAACCATTGTACCAAGGAATCATTATTACTACCAAATATGATTTCATATACATATACTAACACAATGATTAAATCATTACCCTCTATTTTGATATATAGATTTCTATCATTTGTTCCTCTCTTGAACCCTTTGTCTTGAAGATATTTATCCAGTCTGTAATACTAGGAACGAGGAGCTTGTTTTAACCTATATAAGGTTTTCTTCAACTTGCAGACAAAGTGAGGGTTATCTGACAGTTGGAAACCCTTTGGTTGTTCCATATAGAATTCTTCTTTTATATTTCCATTTATAAAAGCTGACTTGACATCCATTTGATAGACTTTAAACTATTTATGAAAAGCATAGGCAAGAAACATTTTGATAGCTTCTAATCTTTCTATGGGCGCAAATGTTTCATCAAAATCCAGTCCTTCTATTTGAGCATATCCTTTGCAGACCAATCTAGCCTTATTTATTACAATATTTCCTTGCTCATTCATCTTATTGTAGACCCATTTTGATCCAATTAATATTTGTTGGCCTAGGAACGAGTTCCCAAGTTTCATTCTTTTCAATCTCGTCCAATTCCTCATTCATTGATTTTAACCAATTTACGTCTTTACTGGATTCATTAAAGTTCTTGGGTTCCACCATGGATATGAAGGCCATATGTGATTTCTCGATATCTTTGATTATCCTTCTCTTGGCTTGTACACATTTGTCTTTCTCACCAATTATCTGACTTTCAGGATGATTCTTTTGAGTAATTCTGGAGGAAGGGTTTGATGCTAATTGTTGTCCTGACTCATCTTGTCTGGGTGTCTCTTCTCCATCTGATTCTTGGACCTATTCATATTCAGTTTCAGTTGTGTCCTCTGTAGTAGACTCAATTTTTCTCACTTTTCTTACTAGTACTCCTTCATCAACCTTTAAATCAATTCAATCAACTAATTTATGCAATCATTTATTAAAGCATATGTATCCTTTAATTTAGGTATCATATCCTAAGAAGATGCCTTCATTATCCATGTCATCATACTTACCAAGGTTTTCATTATTATTCTTTATGTAGAACTTACTCCCAAAGAATTTGAAGTGTTTGATTGAAGTATGTCTTCCATACCACAGTTCATAAGGTGTCTTGTCACTATGTGGTTTGAGGTGGGCTTTGTTAAGAATATGGACTACTGTGTGTATTGCTTCTACCTAGTAAGTTTGACCAATGTTCTTCTCATTCATCATTGACCTTGCCATTTGCTGAACTATTTTGTTTTGCCTCTCAACTACTCCATTTTGTTGTGGATTTCCTGGGATCATGTATTATCTCTTGATCCCATGTTTATCACAGAATTCCTTGAAATCACTTTGTTGGACAACTGAGAGGGGGGGTGAATCCGTTGTTTACATAGCTTGAACAATTATAGTTATTTTTTAATTCTTCACAAAGCACTCAATGAAAATCACAATGATGCAAGACAATAAGCAATAGCATATTCAACATCAGTCACACATATGAGATACATAGAGATAGATTTTCTTGAGGAAACCCATACAGGGTAAAAACCTCTTCTTCTTTATATGATAAGTAATATCTACATTCTTTACATTATCATACATATGAGCACCAACTCATAATGAGGCT
>SNQJ01S0242798.1:0-13375 GCA_010110895.2 Picea sitchensis
TGTTAGTTTTGTAGCTTGGTAGGTGTCTCGGCATGGGCCTAAGTGTCCTAGACATGTTGATGGACACATTAAATACCCAGATCAACTTTATTTATTTTATCCTAAGTTTTAACTTAGGAAAAATTAAAATTAAATAGTTTACAAACCCTGTGTTTATGTATGGCCCATAGCTATAGGTTTCGTTAAATTAGCATCCCTGTTGCCACACAGGTTGATGAACTCTGATCATTTCCATACACTGCCAATTCAAGCATTTTGCATACACCTAATTTTTACCTATTAATATAATCATTAATGATACTACTCATTGATCAAAAAACAATGAGAAATAGACACATTCTTATACATGTTGCAGAAAATCAGTTAAATCAGTTAGGGTTCAGCTAATGAAATAAGATGTCCTTGGCATCAAACCAGACCTGTTTCAACTTTCCATATATGTGATTCATTCCTCAATAATTGTATAGGAATTGTTTTTGCACTCCCACATTGTATTCACACTGGATGTACCTTTTAGTCCCATTGACCTACTTTTGTGGTCATTTGTTGGATATTAATAAAATTATCTTATATTATATTATCTTACCAAAGATTTCCCATCCATGCAAGATTTGCCATGAGCTAAGAAATGAGCCATGTATCAAATTTGCCAGGGCATAGATAGTTGAGCAAAATTTTGAACAGAAAGGAAAACAGAGCTGCACACTTAGGATGTTTCAGGCTTGTTTCATTATAATCCAGTAGCCCAAGTAGCTCTTCTATGCTGGTGGGATTCAGCCATCGGCTCTCCTGGCATTTTATTTTTTACGGGTTAGCTGCTAGCAGTTAGATTACTTGTGAAGGACAGCCAAAGACTTTACATTGAGCAAGAGCATAGAGAAATAATGGCTGAAATATTACTTGTAAGATGTTATATTCAATGACAAATTATGAAAGTGCATGCCTATGGAGATTAGCTCCTAGCTGAACTGTAGCGGTGTATCTGTTTAAACTCACTGAGTCTTACATGTGCATTTCTGATTAAGTGTTAAAAAACATTACGTTGCTGAATACTTGTAAGAAAACTTTCCGGCTCCAGTGTCAAAATCCAGCTATTTGGGGCTGTGGTCCTTGGAAGTTGGATTACAACAAGCTAAAAAAACTTCTAATATTCTAACAATATACACCAAACCACTGTCACCAATCTAGCTCTATGCCTAAAGGCTATTTTTTTTAACAGAATGGTAGAAGCTCATAACTTGCTTGAAAGGGATGGAACATTGATCCACACATTCTATGACATTCCTCCTAGCATCTGGCTTACTTTCTTCTAATGAGGTTCATTTTACTATCATTCTTTTATTAGTAATTATCTTTTTCTTCATTACTTTTGTAATATAAATATATCATTGTATGTGAGTGAAGACATGATGAATATGTAAATGTGTAATTAGAGGTTGTATTTTAGAAGTAGTTGGGGATATCCTCTTTAAAATAGAGGGCTTTTTCTTTTAATATAATTATCGATCTTATGCTAATCCAAGGGTTTAGTACAACTCGTTGTCACCAATCTTATTGGTTATTTGGTTAGTTTTCTGCTAACAGGTTTTCAATTTGAATTCTCAAGTAAAGTGCATTAATTTACACCAACAAGTTTACTAGAGATATCATCCACAAATGTGCAAAAGCATCATTTAGCATCCTTTAGGTTTTCTTGCAAAATGTTCTTTGAAAAAAAAATATAGATCTTGTACTCCATTATTATGTGTTTCATTACTTCTTGTATTGTGTCCAAAATATGACATTAGGCAATTACAGTAATACGGAGAGGTTTGCACACTTAGATAGTTCACCAAGGTTCCATTCTCACTGTGGTCTGGCCCACCCAAATGACCTAAATTTCAAGGGGATGGGACCAGGTGCAAGACCAAGTTGTTCGGACTTGGCAACTAAGCAAAAGAAATCCACTTTTTGCCGTGCCTCCCTAGGGAATGTTTCTAAGACTAAAACGAATATTACGGGTACTTGAAAAATTAAAAACTGATCCGCCATGAATCTCGTAAGCTCTGGTTGCTTATTGAATGGGGAGAGAAAAGAAAAGAAAAGAAAATTATAAGGGTAGCTTACCATGGGAAATTCTGGTGCTGGAGTTCGAATTACAATAACCGCAGGTAGTCCTGTGAACGCCCCGGTCTTCGACTACGCTCTGTCCCCTGCTGGTCCCCTTGCTGCTGCTTCCCACCGACTCTTCTGGCCGCGACATTTCGGAAGCCAAAAAGAAAAAAGAAGTTATCAGAGAAGGGCCGCTCCGATCCGTGAGCTCAAATTCCTACCATGGAATTCCTCCTGGAAGAACCGCAGAAAGCATCTCTCCACCAAAATATATATCAGTTCACGGTACGAACGGACTGTCTTCTGTGTTAGTAGGAAGGAGAGGATACTTCCGATCCACGCCACGGTGAATGGAATGGAATATGATGCTGCTCAGACTTCGCGTATAATTGAAAATCCCACAGTGGCATCTATGGTTGGTATATTATTATGCTGCGAGGTTACAAGGATTTATTTTTTTCGAAGTTGTCTTCCATGCCTAATTGCGTTCACAGAAGTGAGGAGTTTGTGGTCCTTTCCATGCCCGATTGCATCGACAGAAGTGAGTAGTTTATGTTTTCGTTGTGGATTAGTTGGCATACAAAAAAATGCAACATCTACAATATTATTATTATTAGTTGGCATACAAAAAAATGCAACATCTACAATATTATTATTATTAGTTGGCATACAAAATGTACAGTATTGTCTAGCCATTGATGAGGTGTAGCGTCTTCAAATAGGTGTGAGTTTTGCGATGTGTTATTTAAAAAGGGGTTTTGCACTAAGTGGCTACAATAGTCATAACTTAATATGAGTCTTAGACCCTTTGCAGTTGGCATACAAAACGTACATCATTGGTTGGCCACTGATGAGGGGTAGCGTCTCGAAACAAATGTGAGTTCTGCAATGTATTATTTAAAAAGGGATCATGCATTGGGTGGCTACAGCAGTCATAACTTAAGATGAGTTCTTAGGCCCTTTGTAGTTGGCATATAGAACATACAACATTATCTAGCCACTGATGAGGCTAACGCCCCGAAACAAGTGTGAGTTATGCGATATATTATTTAAAAAGGGGTCATCCACTAGGTGGCTACAGCAATCGTAACTTAAGATGAGTTCTTAGGCCCTTTGTAGTTGGAATACAGAACATACATCATTGTTTGGCCACTAAGGAGGGGTAGCAGCCCGAAACAGGTGTGAGTTTTGCAATGTATTATTTTAAAAAGGGTCATGCACTGGGTGGCTACAACAGTTGTAACTTAAGATGAGTTCTTGGGCCCTTTATAGTTGGCATACATAACGTATAGCATTGTCTGGCCACTAATGAGGGGTAGTGCCCTAAAACAAATGTGAGTTATGTGATGTATTATTTAAAAATGGGTCCTGCATTGGGTGGCTACAGCAGTCATAACTTAAGATGATTTATTAGGCCCTTTGCAGTTGGCATACAAAACGTACAACAATGTATGGCCACTGATGAGGGGTAGCGCCTTAAAACAGGTGTGAGTTATGTGATGTATTATTAAAAAAGGGATCTTGCATTGGGTGGCTACAATAGCCATAACTTAAGACGTGTTATTAGGCCCTTTGCAATTGGCATACAGAATGTATAGCACCATCTAGCCACTGATGAGGGGTAGCGCTCTAAAACTGGTGTGAATTATGCGGATATATTATTTAAAAAGGGGTCTTGCACTAGGTGGCTACAACAGTTGTAACTTAAGATGAGTTCTTATGCCCTTTGTAGTTGGCATACAGAACGTATAGCACTACAAACAACTTAAGAACTCATCTTAAGTTACGATTGTTGTATCCACCTAATGCAGGACCCCTTTTTAAATAATACATCACAGAACTCACACTTATTCCCAAACAGTGTTGTATGTTCTGTATGCCAATTGCAAAGGGCCTAAGAACTCATCTTAAGCTAGGATTGTTGTAACCACCTAATGCAGGACCCCTTTTTTAAATAATACATCGTAGAACTCACACCTATTCCCAGACAATGTTGTACGCTCTGTATGCCAACTACAAGGGGCTTGAGAACTCATCTTAATTTACGACTATTGTAGCCACCTAGTGCAGGACCCCTTTTTAAATAATGTCATTTCATTAGTGGCCAAACAATGATGTATGTTTTGTATGCCAACTAAAAAGGGCCTAAGAACTTGTCTTAAGTTATGACTATTGTAGCCACCTAGTGCAAGACCCCTTTTTAAATAATATGTCATAGAATTCACACCTATTTTGGGGCGCTACCCCTCATCAGTGGCCAGACGGTGTTGCACGTTTTGTATGCCTACTACAAAGGGCCTAAGAACTCATCTTAAGTTACGATTGTTGTAGACACCCAATGCAAGACCCCTTTTTAAATAATACATCGCAGAACTCACACCTGTTTCGGGGTGTTAATCCTCATCAATGGTGAGCCATTGTTGTACATTATGTATGCCAACTGCAAAGGGCCTAAGAACTCATATCAAATTACGACTATTGTAGCCACCCAGTGCAAGATCCCTTTTTAAATAATACATCGCAGAACTCACACTTTTTTTGGGGCACTACCCCTCATCAATGGCCAAACAATGTTGTATGTTTTGTATGCCAACTACAAAGGGCCTAAGAACTCATCTTAAGTTACGATTGTTGTAGCCACCTAGTGCAGGATCCCTTTTTAAATAATATATCGCATAACACATACGTGTTTCGGGGTGCTACCCCTCATTAATGGCCAGATGGTGTTGTACATTTTGTATGTGAACTGCAAAGAGCCTAAGAATTCATCTTAAGTTAGATTGTTGTAGACACCCAGTACAGGACCCCTTTTTAAATAATACATCATAGAACTCACACATGTTTTAGGGCACTACCCCTCCTTAGAAATCAGACAATGTTGTACATTTTGTATGCCAACTGCAAAGGGCCTAAGAACTCAACTTAAGTTATGAATGTTATAGCCACCCAGAGCAGGACCCCTTTTTATATAATACATCGCAAAACTTACACCTGTTTTGGGGCGCTACCCCTCATCAGTGGCTAGACAATGTTGTATGTTTTGTATGTCAACTGCAAAGGGCCTAAGAACTCATCTTAAGTTACAACTGTTGTAGCCACTGAGTTGATCTGGATTTATGCAGGAACACAATGAAATACAAAAATACACATAAACGCGGAGATGCAGCGGAAATAAAACTCCATTTCATTAATAACAAATGACTGAAATATGCTTACAGACAGAATGGAAATAAACTAGTTGGGGCGTTGGTAGCTTATCTCTGAGAAGAGATGTGGCGGCTATTGGCCTCTGAACTGTCTTACAATGAGGCTCGAAGGCCTATTTACTATTGAGAAACAATGGAAAACCCTAAACATCCAAAGACCTAACCCTAGGAGATGAAATGCCAAGACTATGGGCTCTGTTTGGGTAAATTGGTACATCAACTTCCCGGGGATGTAACTTTGGCATACGATCTTTGTTTGATGCGCTCAATACCTCATTAGAAAGATCTATTCGAGGACTACACTTTGGATGTGAGCAACATCAAAGGACCTTCCATGTTGCTCCCCGTTTTCCCAAAAAGCGTCGTTTAGGGCCTCAAAACGGCTCTGGAAGTTCAGAACCCGAAAAACTGCTAAAAATAGTAAATTGTGCGGAAACTAAAAAACTGAAAGAAGCAATGGTGGGGGTCCAAGTGGAATAGGTGGGTGGCCACCAATATCCACCTGGATCACGAGTGCAGGACCCCTTTTTAAATAATACATCGCAGAGCTCACACATGTTTTAGGGTGCTACCCCTCATCGGTGGCCAGACAGTGTTGTAAGTTAAGTATGTCAACTAATAATAACTAGCACAACCACATTAATGTAGTTGACATACGTCGATAGGCATCAATGATTTAACAAATTTGAAGAGTTTCTGAAGCAATTTAATATTTTGACAAATAAAATCAGCTTAATATTTTGACAAATCTTAAAATAAGTTGAAATTATACCATCCATAATTTTGTGGCTTTGTCAAATTCCAACAAAAATTATTGTTTACCAACACACACACACACACATATATATATACTACACATACAAAGCCACCAACCTTCACATCTTAATTTTTAAAGGAAACTTTAAAAGTAATATCTTTTTGGAGGTTTGATATAAATTGTATTTCTATCGTTTTGGGGATTGAAGTTAATTGTATATCTTTCAATATAGCGGAAACCCTAACCCTAAATTCCCACCCCAAATTTTATTCTACGGTAAAAACCCTAACTTCCAACCCAAATTTTATCATGTGTCGCATTTATTATGAATTTCATCTAGTTGAAGGCCAAATACAAACTATAAATCTTTGAGGTTTACAATCTCAAGGCACATTTAAAGCATACTATTTATATTTAATACATACAATGTACCAGTTCCACATCCAAACAGAAAACCTTCAGATAGTCCGGCCACAATTGTCACAAGACATAAAATTTACCTGGCTTATGTTAATGCTACGTGATTTGAACTATGGTTTTTATGCCACGGACGGGTCGAAGGACCAGAGCTTCTAGTACCACTGCGCAGTAAGACAGTTTAACCTTTGTGAATCTAACTGTGACCGTGAACAATCTACCAAGTCCAACTTCAAATGCGATGGTATTTATGGCCCTCTTCAATGAAAAGGGTTTTAATAATTGGATGGATCTGGTAGCGCTCTCAAGTCAATTTTAATGCTTTAATCCATTACTCCATTCTATTCTTATCAATGGGCTTTCTTGTCGTTTTTATGAATGGTTAAACTTTTAGGTGGGTACACCTTCGATGACGGGCACTGCATATCCTTCGTGAATAGACTTTATCCAATGGAGGATCCTACCCTTGACGCCACCTTCGCAGAGCCAGAAGCTCCACTGGGGAAACAAAATGGTGATCATGGGCGAAGGGCATGGGAAGGGCATGTGGTATAATAATGGCAGCAGAGCATCTGTAAATCGTAAAAGCAAAGCGGAAATGTGTTGCATGCATAGTTAAATACCCATGACTCTCCATTGCGCTCCACCTGGCATTGAGACAGTCCTTCACGCACTTAGAAGGGTAAGCGGATGGCTTTTCACTCACCCACAAACAAACAAAAAAATTCAGTAAGAAGTTTAAACTCAAAAAACTCAGTAAAAAACCTCAAAATCAACATTATTATCCTAATCACCTTAATCATCCCTTTTAATGACAAACAAACATGTTTTGTCATGCAAGGAAGTTAATGGTTGAAATCTCAGCCTTTAATTTAGTGTGCCGACTAAGAATATTCCCAACATATGAAATCTTGTCCGTAAAAATCACCTTTGTAATTAAAAGCTCGTTAATTATGGCCCTATTCAATAGGTGTACACCTTCGGCGTAATTATATTGCAATAATGATGTTGGTTTTTGGGATTACAGTAAGATATTTATTAAAATAATGATGTTGTACATTCTTAAAATTAAATTGTTATTGTCATTATTATAAATAATAACAATTATAAGTTTAAAGATAACTCCCACAAACATAAACATGAAGATATATTTATCTAGATTCAAATACAATATGGAAAATTCCACCATACACACAAAACAAACGTTGAAAACTTTACTAATCTTTGTTATGGCAAAATTTTATGGAAAATTCCACCATACACATGAAACAANTGGAAGTTCAGAACCCGAAAAACTGCTAAAAATAGTAAATTGTGCGGAAACTAAAAAACTGAAAGAAGCAATGGTGGGGGTCCAAGTGGAATAGGTGGGTGGCCACCAATATCCACCTGGATCACGAGTGCAGGACCCCTTTTTAAATAATACATCGCAGAGCTCACACATGTTTTAGGGTGCTACCCCTCATCGGTGGCCAGACAGTGTTGTAAGTTAAGTATGTCAACTAATAATAACTAGCACAACCACATTAATGTAGTTGACATACGTCGATAGGCATCAATGATTTAACAAATTTGAAGAGTTTCTGAAGCAATTTAATATTTTGACAAATAAAATCAGCTTAATATTTTGACAAATCTTAAAATAAGTTGAAATTATACCATCCATAATTTTGTGGCTTTGTCAAATTCCAACAAAAATTATTGTTTACCAACACACACACACACACATATATATATACTACACATACAAAGCCACCAACCTTCACATCTTAATTTTTAAAGGAAACTTTAAAAGTAATATCTTTTTGGAGGTTTGATATAAATTGTATTTCTATCGTTTTGGGGATTGAAGTTAATTGTATATCTTTCAATATAGCGGAAACCCTAACCCTAAATTCCCACCCCAAATTTTATTCTACGGTAAAAACCCTAACTTCCAACCCAAATTTTATCATGTGTCGCATTTATTATGAATTTCATCTAGTTGAAGGCCAAATACAAACTATAAATCTTTGAGGTTTACAATCTCAAGGCACATTTAAAGCATACTATTTATATTTAATACATACAATGTACCAGTTCCACATCCAAACAGAAAACCTTCAGATAGTCCGGCCACAATTGTCACAAGACATAAAATTTACCTGGCTTATGTTAATGCTACGTGATTTGAACTATGGTTTTTATGCCACGGACGGGTCGAAGGACCAGAGCTTCTAGTACCACTGCGCAGTAAGACAGTTTAACCTTTGTGAATCTAACTGTGACCGTGAACAATCTACCAAGTCCAACTTCAAATGCGATGGTATTTATGGCCCTCTTCAATGAAAAGGGTTTTAATAATTGGATGGATCTGGTAGCGCTCTCAAGTCAATTTTAATGCTTTAATCCATTACTCCATTCTATTCTTATCAATGGGCTTTCTTGTCGTTTTTATGAATGGTTAAACTTTTAGGTGGGTACACCTTCGATGACGGGCACTGCATATCCTTCGTGAATAGACTTTATCCAATGGAGGATCCTACCCTTGACGCCACCTTCGCAGAGCCAGAAGCTCCACTGGGGAAACAAAATGGTGATCATGGGCGAAGGGCATGGGAAGGGCATGTGGTATAATAATGGCAGCAGAGCATCTGTAAATCGTAAAAGCAAAGCGGAAATGTGTTGCATGCATAGTTAAATACCCATGACTCTCCATTGCGCTCCACCTGGCATTGAGACAGTCCTTCACGCACTTAGAAGGGTAAGCGGATGGCTTTTCACTCACCCACAAACAAACAAAAAAATTCAGTAAGAAGTTTAAACTCAAAAAACTCAGTAAAAAACCTCAAAATCAACATTATTATCCTAATCACCTTAATCATCCCTTTTAATGACAAACAAACATGTTTTGTCATGCAAGGAAGTTAATGGTTGAAATCTCAGCCTTTAATTTAGTGTGCCGACTAAGAATATTCCCAACATATGAAATCTTGTCCGTAAAAATCACCTTTGTAATTAAAAGCTCGTTAATTATGGCCCTATTCAATAGGTGTACACCTTCGGCGTAATTATATTGCAATAATGATGTTGGTTTTTGGGATTACAGTAAGATATTTATTAAAATAATGATGTTGTACATTCTTAAAATTAAATTGTTATTGTCATTATTATAAATAATAACAATTATAAGTTTAAAGATAACTCCCACAAACATAAACATGAAGATATATTTATCTAGATTCAAATACAATATGGAAAATTCCACCATACACACAAAACAAACGTTGAAAACTTTACTAATCTTTGTTATGGCAAAATTTTATGGAAAATTCCACCATACACATGAAACAAGCGTTGAAAACTTTACTAATCTTTGTTATGGCAAAATTTTACACATCTTTGTTATCTTAAAATTTCAATATTAATGATGAAGATTGTGGATGACACACTATCAAGAGTGACTAAGTAAGTAACCATCTTTACAATTAGAATGCTTAGGTCTTTTTTGTATTTCTAGGGCTTCTTTAATGATGCAAGTTGAATAATGGGGAGCTAATGCTAAGACTTTAGTGTAATCAAAGCAAATGATATGCTTAGTGTTATGAGAATGTTCTACGATAGCATAATTGGTAAAGTGAGTATGAAAGGTGTCCACGATATGCTTTTTGAGATAAGTGTTTGTGGTTTGGCTTATGAATAATTGTTTGAGCATCTTTTGAGATTTAAAGTACGTTTTGATGTTCTTTTTCGCTGAAATCTTGGAAGTTTGACCTTTGATGTCATGAATGTAAGGGAGGGTAATTTGGGCTCAGGGTGGGGAAGGAAAACGAGGGGTTCTATTTTTTCTATTATTTTTCTTTTTTAAACAATAACTCGGAGATCATGTATATTAAGTAAAAGGCTGCAGTGATGCTCGCAATGGAAATACGTCAAAATTTTGGCTTCCTAAGAGAAAACCATAGTCCAAAAAATAACATAAAGTCAACATATAGTTGTATACTACAAGCAGTTTCAAGTACAACTCAAAAAATTCCTAAAAGTATAAATTCTGTAAAATATACCTGAAATCCTAATTGCTTTATAAAACATGCAAAATTAGCAAAATACTTGTCAACTGATAGCCTCATCTATTGCTTCCTTGACTAGGTTCACCACTAGTATGTTCAAATCTTCATTTTCTGGGAGTTGGTGCACTGTATTTTCTTCTAAGAGTTTTCCATGGTTTGAATTCATTGATTGAACATGGTTGGAAATTCCATATTGCTCTATTTGTACCAAATTTACTACCATGTTTCAAAGAGATGCACATTCTGCTTCCACTACGTTAATTTGGCGTTGTTGTTGCACCAATGTCCCCATTGTGGTTTCAATTTGGGAAGTTGTATTATTGTCCTGCTCTTGAATTTTCTTCAAAACTGTGTGAAGCGAGCTCCAACTTCCTTCAATAGAATCCCCATGCCTCCTCAATGCTCGTCTAATATCTTGGAGTTTGTGGTAGTCCATTTGGGAAGAGTTGGACTTCAAACCATGCAGTCAAGAATGATAAATAATTAAACCATAAATGCCAAGCCTAAGAAGAAAGTTTGAATTTCGCAACACCTAAGAAGCAAACAAAATGTGGCCAAAAAAACGGTAATAGGAATCAATGCTAAGACCAGAGCTAGATAGAAAGAACCAATCTACTTCCTCTAAAATGAAAACCTATGAAATGAATGTCACCCACAAGACAATTTGGCTCCCAAACTGATATAAAAAATCCCATGGTCTACTAACCAAAGGTCTAAATTGAGCTAAAAAACCAATAGAGAATCAGAGTACCCAAACTAGGGAGGTATTTTACCCATAAAAGTATCCAAAACTCCCATAGTATGAACAAGAGCATACTCTTCAGAATTGTGAATTGGAATCAACCATGAACCTTCTAAATTAGTAGAAAAAGGTGAGGAAAATGACATCCACTTATCCAAAAGTCTAGCAAGAAGAAGAAGCCATACCAATGTCCAAATTTCCAAACCAAATGTCACCATCCAGAACTGTGAACTTGGATGCCTTGAACACCACATGGAGAAGTCAAGCCATGGTGCCATAGTCCCACGATATTTGCGTCAAATACCATGCAAAGGTTGATAGGCATGTGAAGAAATGAATAGAAGCATGCGACGGGGAGGGAGAGGTCGCTTCACATTTCATTGACTGGTAAATAATCTACCATCCTTGCAATGGGCCATGTGCCTATTTAATTGAGATCTACAAGATTTATCCTTCGTGATTTATGGTATAGGTTGATGATAAGCCTTGCCATCAATGAATATGTCCTCCTATTTTCCTAATGTGGCTTTATTGGCAAAATGATCNTGTCAAAGATGAGAGTGAGATAGCCCCCATCCATTGAAGGTGGTTGTCCCGAGCTGTTGGCCGTTGTCGCTCCTTGTGTTGTGTATCCCACTGCTCCTCTAGTCGCCTCGGGAGGAGCTTCTTCCTCCACGTAGCAGGGAGAATAAGGCCTTTCCATGCTGTTGTCGCCTTGGTTGCGCGTACTGCTTGCCATCTGTGGAGTGCGACTCAGACCAAAATTCGAGCGTGGGTGCCAGTTCTCCGGGACCATAAACAAGGTGTGTTCAGGAGGGCTTTCCAGGCCTCCTTCCGGGATCTCCTCCTTGACGACCGCCATTGGAGGCGTGCGTGGTCGTTCCCTTTGTCTCCTGGCAGCAATTGCCATAGCCTTTTCAAAATCTGCCTTTCTCTTTCGTCGCAACTCTGTTGTATACCAAGCCGCTCCTCTTCGCGGTGTCCCCCTGATTCTTGGCATGGTGAGGCTCCAATCTCTGAGCCAGGTGCGATCAATTGGAGTCGGCTTGCTGCTGAGGGTGGGCAGTGTGGCCGAGAGAAGCGACCACACCAGTGGGCCGAGAGAGAACTTTCTACAATGTCGGTGCTTCTACGAGACGGAGGTTCTCGGGGGCGCTCTGCTACCGAGATTTCCAATTCGCAGAATGAGCCCAAACGCCATGCCAATTATTATAACTACAGCCATCATTTCCTTCATTAAAATCTGCGAGATAGTGCGGGTACCCTTCCCTTGTGCGAGAAGGCTCGTCTGTTGAATGCGCCTGTGCATATTTAAGCCGAGTTAATGAGCGGGTGATGCGAGGCGGTTGGCACCATGTCACCTCGTCCCAGCTCACTTTCACGTGGCCGCATCACCCTCCTTATCACCCCATCCGGGGAGGCTCGATTCCATGCTAACCAGACTTTCCAGCAAACATAATTCGGCAGGGCTATCCAAACTCTTCTAAATATTGGTTTGTTTTTAAAGGAACCTTCATAAAAAGTATTCCATTTATCAAACAAATTTTTCAATGAGTATGGCTTCTTGAATTTGTTCTCAATCCCATTAATAATTGAGAGCCAAACCCTTGCAGTGTAATCATATTCAAGAAATAAATGGTGAGATGATTCCATGGATCCCTCTCTTTATCAAATTCTATGTTGTCAAAAAACAACCATGGACAAGAATCCAACAAAAAATACTACTTTTAGGCAGATCGTCGGGGTGCCAAATTTATTCCATATCGAGGACTTAGGAGGAAGAGATATATGGACTAATTGCTTCTCATAGCCATGGTTTACAAAGAAATTTATTGAACCTCATGCCTTATAATCAGGATCAACAAAGCTATTAGGCGCACAACCTTTGAAATGAACCTCTAGAGAAGCCACTAAAGGAGACAAATGAATTGGGGGGCAGAGTCGAAATACCAACCCATCCATGAATTAAAAGATCTGAAATGGGAAGAGATGTCAAAAATAATGTTTTTCCTTAAGAGGGATGAGTTCTTCATATGTGTGCATCGATTGCTACCCCATAATACTATTTCACCATAGATCAATAAGGCAATTATTGCTAGGGACCCAAATCAAA